>VZRF01010155.1:159599-228680 GCA_013396875.1 Vireo altiloquus
AAAAAAAAAAAAAAGACACTTCAGAAATTAATGACAGCCTGAAGCCTGATAGGGTGGTTAGAAAATGCAGCTGGCAATTAGGAAAAAAGTTACGACAACAAAAATGTGTGAAAGGCAGAACAACAAACCTAAACACACACGCTGTGAAGAACTTTGAGTGAAACATGTTCTGATCCTAAAGCAAACATATTTTTTGGTTTTTTTCATGTTAAGCATCTGAAATAGTGATTATCTCAAGTCCTTCTATCCTTTCTATGTGAAACTATCATCAGAAATATTTCAAACCAGAAGATTACAACTTTTTTCTTGGTAGTTGAAGACGTCACCAAATAGTATGGTGCTGAATTCTCCAGTTAATTCAACTGAACATACTTTACTTTCCTTGTCTTCCCACTTACTTAGTTGTCGTGATATAACTGGTATAATAAACAGCATAAAATAAGCTCAAAAGATGCCAGTTCCTGTGTGACATAAAACACCTACAATCAGCGAGAGGTGGCTACATGGTTATTCATAGCTGCCAAAAACTGCTGCCAAAACAAACAGTAATATTCTGTGCCCTTTCCTAGATATAATGGAAATAGGCATTAATGCACTTTCTTTTAGTCCATTCCTATTGATCAAGAAGAAAAAGAAAGATAAAGCAATTTTCCTCTGGTATTTCTCAGCCATACACCAGTATAAGCAAAAGCACCAGCTTGAAAGATTTACCCCACACCAGTGTGACTGCTACTGTGCCTTCCACATCCAGGTTCTCTTCAATCAGGAAGCAAAGGCTGACTTCATTCCAAAACATGGAAATCCATTCCCCATCTGACAGATAATAAATAGCACTAGTAGCATATAAAGGCTTCCCAGATTTACCATGTTCACTGTGTAACTCAAAAATCAATTTCCTGAAAAAACATTGCCCTGAGACAAAGCATTTAATTGTGATACATGCTTCTGAAACACCAGTGACCAAATTCTGTTGCCAGATAATGGAATAAAAATGGTGTAAGTTAAAATAAGAGTTAGTCATTACATTCTAATGTTTTTCTATGAAAATAAATTAGCTTAAGAAAAAACAACTTAAAACATATAAGGTCACTGTTAAGAGAAAAAAAATCCCTTCTTCTGACAGTATGATGTGGGTTAGTTACAAATATTATTCAGAGTTTGGAGTTTTAAAACAAATCTCTCTTACACACTCCCCATACTGTTTCAGACAGTTATTACAAAACAGTTGTGAATACAGTTTATGTAAAACTTCACAAAGTTTTCCTAACTTTCAAGTCTTCAAACTTAACTTTGACGGTATAAGCAATTCTAACACCTACATAAAGCCTTCCTAACAAATTCACAAATAAATAACTTATCCAACATTACCACAAAGTAACAAGAGACATACAGCATTTTTGTTGTTTGTTTGTTTGACTATCAAAATCAAAAATTAAGTCTGCTTTTCTGCATACTTTACAGAGATTTGGTAATTTGGAAGAAATGTCAGCCAAGTCAGAATTACAGAAAAAACAAAGCACACAGTTAAAAAACCCCACCAACCTAATATGGCTTCTTTATTGATTTTTAAATAAATGTAATATAAAGAAAATGTCAACAAAATAATTCAGCTACTGCTTATGTGATGAAAAAAATGGAGAGCAGAATTAAATGCTGTCAGCTGCAGCATACTCCAACAACTCAACCACAATTTACATTTATTCTTTAAAATAACTCAGGTAATGAAATCAAAGCATAACAGAAATGGTTCTTTTTCTTCGGGCAGCGCAGTAAAAATGTCAAATGCAATGGCTGTCATAAAAAGGTAGGAATACAGAATCATCACAGAATCATTTAGGCTGGAAAAGACCTCCAAGATCATCGAGTCCAATCCTTAAATAATCACAGCCCTGTCAACTAGACCTCAGCACTAAGTGCCACACTCAGCTGTTTCCTGAGTGCTTCCAGGGATGGTGACTCCACCACCGCCCTGGGCAGCCCCTTCTGATGTTTAACAATCATCTTCACAAAGAAATTCTTCCTGATGTCCAACCTGAACCTACTCTGGCTCAGCTTCAGGCTATATCCTCTTGTCCTGTCAATGGTTGCCTGGAAGAAGAGACCAACCTCCACCTGGCTACAGCCTCCTTTCAGGCAGTTGAGCGATAAAGTCTCCCCTGAGCCTCCTCCAGGTTAAACAGCCCCAGCCCCCCTCAGCTGCTCCTCACAGGACTTGTGCTCCAGACCCTTCACCAGCTCCATTGCCCTTATCTATGAGATAATCTAATCTACCTCAGCTAAAGTGCTTACTGTAAGCAATGGGTGCAAATGGAAACTGCACCCACAGAGCTCTGCCACAGGCACTCTATTTGTCTATGTCATGAACAAGTAAATTTTTCATAAACTTAATGTCCAAAGGAAGTTAGGTGTTACTATTTACTGAATTTGTAAAGGTAAGTTTACATCCAGAATTGAGTACTTTTTCCTGTGATGGAGAACCTATTGCAATGAAACAACATTCCGAGAACCAGGAAAACAGATTAGCATAAATTACACATCAAAAAGAACAGTTACTAATGTTTTTTTGGAATTTTCTGTGTTTATATTCAATGGAGTACACTCAGCAATGTCACCCTCAGCAAAAGAAAGAAGCTTCCCATCATGGACAAATACAGTTTTTCAAGTGGAGCTAGTGGTGACCACGTGCTTCGGGACACAGACAAGCATCACAATTATCTTAAAAAGAAGACATATCACCTGCAGGCTGGACAAAAAAACTCTCTTCATCCATTCTAAACTGCTGAAAATTATTTTGTGACTTCCCATGAGACAGAACACCTCGGACACAGGAGGAGGGAGATACACTGTTTGATCTTGCTTACGAATGCTGACAGCTACAGAAATTTACTTGCTGCTTTCAGTATGTAGAGTATCAGGCATCGCAGAGCAATAAAGTCAGTAAAGAGTAGATTTTTTCACAAAGACAACTAAAACAGCTGTATAGGATGCAGAACTGCTTTATCGTGGCCAAACTGAAGAGAGAAAGATGGCAAAAGCTCCATTACTTGCATCCTTATATGAAAAATAAAGAGTCTCTAAAATAAAACAGAATTCAGAAAATATTTCATATCATCAAGAAAGGCATGAAAACAAAAAATGTTTGCATATAATTAAGTTGATTCAACCCATATAGTGATGCTGTTCCAGCAAATTATTTAAATTTTAACATAAACAACCTTTCCTCATATCACTTATGAAATGAAAAGAACATTAGCTGGACAGTGCTGTCTGCATATTGAAGCTACAGAAGTTTAAACATTAATCTCAATAACCTAACTGCAACATATGCTTTCCTGTACCACTAATTCCAATATATGCTACATGGAATGAAAAATATAGACACTGTAGCAATCAAAAATTATATATATTTTTTTAATTGGTCATGAAAAATACCATATGTAAAAATGCTTTGGTGTACCTATTTTTCCCTAAGTAAAAGCATTTTTAACTAAGCTACTTCTTCCATGTTTCTTTTAAATATTTGTACATTTACTCAAGAATAACAAAACATTCAGTGATTAGTATTAATAATAATGACTTAAAACTTGTGTTCTACATATGGAAAGAGAATATAGAGCTAATTGGTTTTGGCTATGAAACACAGAATTTTTTTCTCAGAAGTGAAGAAAACAAAGTTGGATTTAATCTAAACTGAAAATATGGTATATCTAGCTCCAAGAGACACTAAAAACTGATTCTTTTATCAAAACTGGACAAATGAGTGTTACTACCCATTTTAGAATATTACTAGGAATATTCTAAAGAATTAGTTCCATATTTTGTTTCAAGAAATAAGCTTATATATACAACTGCATGGAAGACCAACACTTTACTTTGACAGCAGCAGATAGGAATCTGATGCCTAGAGTGGAAAACTTCTTGGCATATGAATCTGATGCTGTTTTCCAATCTGAGGTTATTTGCTTACTGTAATGTCAAAGAGGAACATCTTTCAGAGATACTAGAGAAGACAATATAGCCTTTTAAGTACAGACAAAAATTCATGAACAGAAACAATAAACAGATTCTCCCTTAGCTAAATATAATCTGAATTCGTGGAAGATCTCTGTCCCTATCTATGCCTAAGGATGTTGTTTAAAGGCTAAAAAGAACTGCCAAGGGTGACAAGACCAGAGATAGTCAAAGAAAAAACTGTGGCAAAGATGGAATTCATAGAGCACTGTTTTGCACCAGAAAAAAATCCCCATACATGTGTAGATATTCATGAATGAACATCTATAAATTACAATTATCCATGTGCACAGGTAGGTAGATACTCAGAAAAAAAAAAATCTGAAACACAGAAGATGGGACTCAATGGACATATTAAAGAAAAAAATAAAGATTCCATCAGGGTACAAGAATTTAGAATGCACATTCTCTACATTCAAAGAAAAGCAATACCCACTTGAGAAGCCAGAGACAACTGTGCCTCTGTGATGAATGAATAGATATTCCCTTTATAGCAAAGAATGAGAATTAGAGAATGAAGAGACTGAATATTCACCAGCACTGGGAAAGCACTGAATTGGAAATACAGATAACAAACATATCTAGAAAAGAAGCCAAGTAAGGAGAAATAATAAATATGGACAGGTAGTATCAAATCAAACTAACAGTCAGATAAGAAAGAATAATTAGTTTGAATTATTCTTATTTTTGCAGTAGGCAATGCGGAATGAGCAGTCCTTTCAGAAACATTATTCCAATAATACAAGCTTCATGGCTGAAGACTGAGAGGGAATGTGTGTGCTATTACATTACCCAAGATATCAGGATAGAACATAAATTTAGGGGAAACAGATCATTGCTAGGACTAAAATCAGACAATCTTTTCAGTATGGCGCACAGAGGTGAACATCATCAGAGAAGGAGGAGCAAGAGATATTTTTTGCCCCTGTGTAGAGATACTGACTCAGAAATCGATCAACTGAGTCACATAAGCATTTCCACCAGCTGAGAACACCTCTAAAAAAGTCATGACCAATGAGATGCATCGTACTCACAAATATAGTAAATTTATCTCCCTAAAGTGTGTGCAGACCGTACAACTGCTGTGCTAACTTGTTAGTGGAAGAGTAAGGTTACTATTTACCATCTAGGCATTCTAATTTTTAAGACCTACAGGAAAATGTGATGGATCCGAAACAAGCTCTTGAGAAACCACTTGCTTCTCAGGAAAGCAAACTCTGCAACCTGTTCTTGTTCAAGGGCTTGCAATGATCAGTCCTAACCATTTCAGTAAACTTTGGATAGCCAATCTTGAGAAACATACATTCAGAACTTGACTTCATACGTCATCAGTTCTGATCACTGCAGATGAGAAGACAATCCATCCATGTCCATTGAGACATACAGACTGCATTTCTCAATGTAGCGATATGAAACTTTATGTGGTATTTGTAAAAGTGATTAAACAGGACCAGGATACCAAAATATTTCAGGGATAGGAAAGAAAAACTAAAGATCCATTTTCCACTTTAGAAATTCATGTCCTTTTTAATACATCAAAAGTCACTGAATATCATCTACAAATTTACTGGATCCCACTTTGTTTTTAAAGCCTCTCCAATTTTCTGAGAGTTTGACACGTGAAAAGATGGAAAAAAGGAACACACATTTAAAGCAACCCACCCAACAGGCGTAACAATCAGAAACAACACACTATAATTACAGCAGCAGACTTGCTGCTGGTTTCAAGTGTCCAAGCCTTCAGCCAGGTCCTCAATGCTTCAGGCTTATAGAAATTACCATTTCTAAAACAAAGGGGTTGATGGCACACTCAGTTTTAAGCACAAAATACATCGATCTCCTGTGGAGGTAGAGTACGTGGCATTGATCTGAGCACTTGTGATACAGACAGCAAGCTGTGACTGATAAAAAGCATTCTTCTTAAATGCTCTTGACAGGACTAAGAAAGCAGATGCAAGGTGATAGAAATTAGAAGGGATTGAGAGTTGGGGGAATATTTTGAGACTCAACAAGTAGAAAACAATTTTCTACAGATTGCCTGATTCTTGCCTCATTCACTTGCTTCTGAGAGGGAAAAGCAAGCAATTACCTAGATACCCATTGGAAATTTTAAACTCTTAAACTGTACATCACTGAACATTCTGTTTCCACTGGCTATCAAAAATCTGCTGCATTTAAATGTGAAAACAGATTATTTCCCCCCAGCAGCCAGCTGTGGACTAGAGAGGTCAGTGGATTTTTCTGCTATCATGAGATTATACACAATAAAGGTTTGGTAATCCAAAATGGACTGTAAGCATCAGCTGCTTTTGCTTGAGCCTCACAGATGTTACTCATTAGTTGTGGGTAAGCCATTTGGCACTAGAAGAGAATTCTGCTCAGAAGATGATGTATGGTGGTGGTAAACTCTGCTACAATAAACAAAACAAAATTCATCACCCGGAGCCAAAAGGTACTCAATACCCCAGGTGTCATTTTTACACATGTAGTCTAGAACACAGGAATGTTGAGCCAAAAAAATAGCATTTAATTGAGTATGGATCAGGCTTCCCAAGGATAAGGATACCTTGTTTCTCTAGCATGCAGCACCTTCAGTCTCTTTCTCTGGGGAGCAAGAGCACAGAGCTTAGTGGGTTTTTTTTAGGAACTAGCATGGATCACAGACATAAGTTAATTTCTGCAGAACAAAAAGATGTGAAAAAAGAACAGAAAATGCTTGTTTGCTATTATTTTAGTCTTGCAAAAAGAGTTGATTGCGATACATCACCTTACATTCAGCAGATCTGCGCTCCTTTAGCTATTTTAAAATCATTGATGTCCAGTACACTCAAGAGTTTGAGAAAATTAAGAGAATGTGTTCTTTTTTTACTGACAGTAGAGAGGAGAAAAGAGAAAATTCAGCTGCCTGCTTTAGCCATAATTTCATATTTCTAATAAATCTAGAAACCATGAGTTTTAAGTGGAAGGCATTATTTGATTTTTCAGCTCATTGATTTGTCTCATTCAAAACTTTCCGAGATTCTTGCAAGTTTTTATTCACAAAAGGCATTACTGAAAAAAAATCAGTGCTACTGATGTTTGACAAGTCAGCAGATAAAACTCATTCTCAATACACAATACATTATCTCAATACCAACACTCATCATATCTCCCGAAAGACATGGCCTTGGTTTTAAAAAGCTTCCAAGAAATCATCATCTAAGTCCTCTAATAGTCAGCTGGAAGATGAAGTTAAAACATATTGTAGAGAACTGGAAATGTAAGACCTAAGCTTAGGTTTTCCTTTTCTTCACAAGGTTACCTGAAGATATTTTTCACTTAAGTCTTTATAGGAATGTATGAGTGTTCTCAGATCACAAACTAAATATAAAAGTATGCATAAACTTGGAAGACAACATAAGACATGACATTTAAATTAAAACACAGCAATTAAAACTTGCATTTTGGGGGAATAAAGTTTATGCAATCAGAAGGCACAATCTTTAGTGCTGGTACAGCTTGCTTCAAGCTGCACAATAAATGTTACCTCTATTTACCTCTTTACAGTGCCGTAGCACTATGTTGCTTCCAGCACACTACTTTCACAAAAAGACAGATGAATTTAGAAACTCACCCAATGGCAAGATACAAATATTGAACATATTTAGGAGGAAAGACTGAATAATCAGAGAAGTCATCAAAAGTGCTTATGTGTTTAAAACACAAAAGTCTTTTGTCTCAAAACTTTTCACAAAAGCAATGACCCAAGTAGGGCAATTTATAAGCTTCAGATACAGCTCTTATTTTGTCAACAGCTGGGGTGAGATGATACTGAACAGTCCCAGATCAGATGCTAGCCTTGGCAACCAATCTCTAAATGCCAGGTAGAAAGTCCAAATATACACACATACTTTCCCCCTGTCCATTTCACAGTTTTTGGTTTTTGTTTAGTTACAAGCAGATGAGCAGTATGTCAGAAGGCATTCCTTATCCTTAGTCTAATACACCTTTGAGATTCTTTACATCTCTTTTACAGCTGATCAAGGGTTTAGATGCACCTGAGAGCACTACAGTTCATCTACATAACTGTAAGGGGCAAATTTTGACTTTTTCTGGGATTTTGACTGTCCAAGATTTTGCCACTTCACCCGATAGGTAAAGGCCATGATACTGTGCAAAGGCTCAAACAATATAATTGAGAAAGATACATAGCGTGATAACTTTTGGTAGGCATACCTGGAGCTACATACACCTGATAATGACCTTTAAGGGTCTTTCAATTCGTTTGAAAACATGTGCATCAAGGAAAGCCATTGATTTACTCTTTTCTTTTTTGTCAAGGGGAAATATTCTAACATTCTGGTTCTGCTACTCAGTTACTCATTTCAAACACATGATAATGTGCTCAATCTTTAGGTATCATAAAAATGGCACAAAAATATTTCAGCCTTGGTGTTTTGGGGTTTATTTTCAATAAATATGTTTTCAATTCTGTAAAAGATATCAGCTAGAGACACGTAACTACAAAACAACTGTATATCATACAAAAAAGTTTCTCTAGAAAGATAATGGATCAGCATTTCCAAGTACAATGCATTTGAGTCAGTTTTCATATATACAGAAGTTATCAACAATATAAGTTGTCATGACAAAAAAATGCCATTAACTGAACAAAAACCTTTGTAATCTTGATGGGTTTGATACTACGCAAATGATGTATCCATTTACTTTATTAATAAAACATCATTGTATTACATAGAGACACATTTTGCACTTGTGTTTCTGAGCTATTTTTAAATTAGGTTAGATTTGACAAGGGACTATTTGTGGTAATGTGGTAATTAAGATTTGAACAGATGTCAGCATTAATAAGGGATTCAAATGAGGTGTAGGGAGATAAATGTACTCTTTTAGCTGTGCTGGCACACCAGGCATCATTGAGAGGAGATGACAGCATGGATTCAGCAGTTCTTTTTTCAGAAGAGCTTCTGGAAAACTGTCCAGTAACTCAGGTCTTCTGATATTAATTAATTTTGCATCATCTTTTAGAATGTCTTGATTTTTAAAATAAATCACTGTTCTATCAATATTTATGACATTAAAGAATTTGATTGATATTTTATAATTGAAACAGTCTTTTATAACAGAAATTATTATCTTTTGTGCTATTACTCAACACTTTAAAAAATACTCTATATCTACATTTTCTTAGTCTCTCCGTCACAATAGGTTGCTTAAGCGCATAATGCTGTGAGCAACACCTTTCAGAAATTAAATGCTAAATTCAGAGACAGGTCCAAGTCTTAAATTCAGTTCAAAGAAACCAGTATTTACACTGTGTACACTAAACTAGAATAAAAAGTACATAAATTCACCATTAGCCAATAAAGATGAACAAAGATAAGCTGATTATTTGATTTGCAGTCCCTCCTTTAACCTGTATCTACACTGGGAAATAAACCTGGTGAGACATCATTCTCTGCCCCCAAAAGTAACTGATACACCTGGTGCCAAACTCTCCAAACCCTCAAATCAATACAGCCATTTCCAAACAAATCTGGCAGTGGTGACCAGCCATTATAAGCCCTGAATTTCATCGATGCACTGGTAGCTGACATAAGCAACACCACATTGTGGGTGCCAGTGCCCTAAAAGCCATGCCTTGGCCCCTTTCTCTATATTGAGTCAGCAAATCCCTTTGTCTATTGACTGAAATATTGTAGATGTCTTCCCTGTCTCACATCATAAACTAATAAAATTTTTGTTTATAAAAAAATTTAAAAAAAGAATTCATAAAATTCCCAATTTATCTGCCCATTGCTGATCTTTTTCCAAAGATTACTTCAGTGGAGCTTGGATTGAGTCAGAGAAGAAACACTGTAAGAAGCTGTCCTGAAAAGGAAGGTTGGTTGTTTCTAAAAATCTCTCATTAGAGAAAAACTTTCCTGTTCTCTTTTTGTTCCATTTCTCATAACACATTTCACAGCTATATTCATAGCATCATATTAAGAACCTCTTTCATTTAGAATGTCTCATTAGAATTTTCATGTCTCATTACAAACTCAGAAAGAAGATCCAAGAATTTGACCCATAACAGTTTATGCAAATGTACTTCAACCTATCAAGAATTCATTATACTTTTAAAATAGAAAGTAACAGATTAACATACAACAACAAATTGCTTCATTACCATGCAAAAACTGGCATGTGTCTAAGCAACAACCTCTCTGCAAACTAAAACAATTTATACTTCTGACCCTGTGATCACTTATACTCAGAATATAAGGCAAGAAGAGCACCATTACAAGGCTTGAGACATTTAAACTAGTTGCTGGAACTTTTTTTATGTTTTATGCAGAAATCATGATACACAGATTAGATTATAGGCACTATTAAGTCAAGCTTCATGACTCTATGCAATTTCTAGAAATAGAGAGGAAGCTGAAAGATTGTTCAATAAGAATATTAAATAAAAGTGTCTCTGAAAGAACAGAAATTTCTAGGGGGAAAAAGGAAATACACACAGCATTTCAAATTATTATTGAGCACTAGTAAAAAGATAATGCTTCTTCTCAATGAACATAGAAGTGGTTCTTATGCACTTTTTTCTCTTTTTTCCTATTAATGGGCAATAAGGTATCAGTTAACTTAAAAGTAACATGCGAAGAATGTGTCAAATTTCAGAAATACTGCCATCTGCCTAAAAATCTTCCAGACTACCAAGTACATGAAACATGACCAGACTGTTGTGGACCACAACACTCAGAAAGACACATCCTGGCATTATGTGTCAAAAACTATCAGAATGTGCCAGACAAGTTTTCTAACCTTAAAAGCAAGCAGAGATACCCAATGAGATAAGGGAAGGCTATGGGCAAAGCGTTTATAGAATTTATTAAAAAAAAAAAACATTCTGGAGTAATAGCCTACAAATAGGCAAAGACTGAAACTGTGTCTGGAAAATCACACAAAAATACAATCCACATTACATTCCTTTGCAAGAGTTTACAGCCACAGTTCTTGTTTAATGTGTGTGAATAAGCTGACAGAAACTTCACTGTGCTATAGGCAATGCTATGGACATATAATGCAAAGTACTGCAAGAAATATTCCTGAGAAAGAAAAGCAAATAGGATTTAAAATCCACATTCAAACCAAAAAGACCCAAAAACCAGCTCACGTATGACAAGCAACACGAACTGCAGCAAGGGAAACAAGTCTCAGCATATAAGCAGTGCTCAAATTCGGAAGAAAGTGCAAACAATGGCAATATGTTCTCATCTGTGCAAGGATCAAAAACCCAATGTGAAAACACAGCAAAGCAAGTACAGCACTAGTGAAAAGGATAAGAAAAGTAACATTAGTCCAACGAAGTTCTCCACAGAGGACTAGATAAATATTGCAACAGAAAATTTATCAGTTTATCAGTGAATGGATATGAGGAGTTTATTATTTTCTGCTTAGACTGACACAGAGGCCCATATGTGCCAGGTGCAGCAATATTAGGTGAACAGCCATGGGCAAGCAGAAGTGTTAAGAATTGATAATAATCTTACCAATATAGGATTTGCTTGAAACAAAAGAAAGATTAAAAAACTGGAAAAAGGCAAGATTTGCAAGAGAAAGGAAAAGTCAGTACTAGGCTCAAACCCACGTAGTTTCTGTCATGAAGGTGCTGAACACAGGAGAGGGAAAATGAGAAGCTTTTTTCAATTTTCTATTTTATTTCTACAAAGATATATATATATATATAGATTAAGGTGCCAGTAATTGCTACCAAGTGGTAAAAATATGTCACTGTCCCATTTCAATACCCCGGCTGCAAACAGCAGAGGTGTCACAGACATGCACTCCTCACTCATGCAGACATCTACCATGAAGAGTTACAGAACAATTCTCCAGTTCCATAAACAGGCAGGGAAAGAAATCAACAAACTGGATGTTTCTCAACTAATCTCCCTCAGATTAGCAACACTTAGAAGATGTCAAGGAAAACTGCCAGACTAACTGGCCTTTGCCCACAGAGACTAATGTTTTGGGAGTTCTGAAAATTCATACGGTGCTCACACGGCTTCTGTCTTTCAAACTAAGGGTATGAAGAGTCTGACATACAAATATTGATCATTATTAATTATTAGTATTTTTAAGTGGGAAAAGAAGACACAGAGGACTGTTTCTGCCAAGAATGTGGAAGCCTACTGCACTTAACTCATGTACTTCAGATATAGAACTGCTGCTTTTGTCTTTGAACAATTACTGAGCATGGTAAAAAGCAGGAAAATACTTAAAGTGAGCAACAGATTAAAATTACCAAGCAACAATTGTTTTGGATTATTCTGTCACATCAAGAAATAAAAATATTTTTATTGCTACTGCTAAACAGTAGTTGAGCTAAAACAGAAGTACTGCAGCACATTTGACTTCAGTTTTGGGGTCTGCAACACACTCTCCTTGAAGTCTGGGTCTCCAGTCCTGACGCAATAATGAAATCATTTCAGAGCAAAATGTTATGTTTTTCTAAATCTCTGCATCAGAAGTTAGTTGTCCTGGTTACAGAGGACCAAAACCTCAAGTATCCAGCAGGGAAAAAAAATCTCTGAAAATCTCAAAATAAATATATCCCTTCAAGCACAATCCACTTGTTGGGTTTTCTCCCTTATTTACAGGTGTGATCTGAAGTGTCACACATTGCTATGCCAAATCCTGAAACTCGTTCACCTGTCAATACCCAACACAGCATTCCCTGTTGTGGTCATTTAAACTAGCAGCTCATTATCAAATTGAAATACACCTTATACAGAAGATATTGTACTGCTAAATTTTGACAACACTTCAGAAAATAACTGAGAAATCTGTGTATAGTTCCTTAGTGAGTGCTGGAATACAATTACAGTTTTTTTCTCAGCCATTTCCAATGGATTATTGCTTGCATTCTGAAGAGTTTCTGGACTCCCAATAGATTACTGCTATAACATCTGTTTCCTCAGTGTGCATTTCACTGCCCTTTGCAAAGTAATTATTCTACCAATCACTGTTTTCCAAAAGATAAAGAACTTTTTTACATAATTCTTGTTTCTCTGGCCTCCATTCACACAATCTATCTCATGTAGGAAAGGTGGCATTTATATGCAGTTATATCTTTTTACTCTCTTTCGCGTTCCATTCAGGCAGACAGATTTCCATCTTGTACCATTTGGGCTGGCAAAAACTGCAAGCGCACTGTATCCCGTGCTAATCCTCTTGTCCTGCTTCCTCCATGTCACATTATTTTATTTCCTGCTAATGATTAGCATTAATGAGGAGCATTAACCTTCTATTCCTCTCCCGAGCTGCTTCGAGTACCATAAATTATGAATATTGTAGTTTCTTTTAACAGGGGAAAAAACACCTCACAGAGCAAAAGCTCTACTATTTTTGCATAAACATATGAAGCCCATATATCAAAAATGCCAGTAAGCTCAAGATATCCCTAATGCAGACCTTCACTTCTCATATGGTATTGCATTAGCCAGTTCACAAACATGCTTTCTACATTATCCAAGTCATGCATAAAAAACCCCACTATCCAAAATAACAAAAAGTTCAGGAAACACACATCCTTAACCCACACACCCAATCACCAAAATTACCACCCACTCCAGGTCCTGAAATGTGAAATAATTTTAAAAATCATAATTTAAAAAAAACAACAAAACAAACCAACTAAACAAATAATTGGTTTTGTTTTCCCTCTAGCCAGCTAGTATTACACTAGATTTAGTGTAATATTTTGGAAAATTCCCTCAGTCCTGATTCCTGTGCTTTTAAGGAAGTCTGCTAACATAAGCAAATTATTCCCACCCAAAACGTTACTACTGCTACGCCTCTCAGAAACATATAGAAACTTTCCTTGCTTTCCCAAATTTATCTTGGTCTTCCCATCTTCCCAAATACAGTGTGATCCTCTTTGACCTTAAGATTTCTGCTGCAGTGCCTGAATTTCTGTAGACATCACAGTGATGTGAACCTGGAGATTTTCAGGATCACCACAAGCAGGATTTTCTGACTCATCGGTCAGTACCTAGGATCCTGAAGCAACATCCAACCAGTGTGGGTTAGAAAGAGCTTTTTCCCCAGGTTACAACTTTACTGTCCCTCTGTTTATCCCCAGGTATCATTTAACTTAATAAATGCTGTCTTGTACAACAAGCAACAAAAAGTGAAAATCTCTGTGAAGACCTGAGTAAAGTGCACATAAGTTAATTAAGTTAAAGGATTTCCTAGTGATAATGATATATATATATTTGACATAGTTTGCTGAAACTCACATAACATTTTTTAATTAAGCCAAAACCCAAAAGCTATGAAGACAGCAAATGCTCTTAGTAGTGAAAAATGCTGAACTAGAACAACAGCACTAAAATGAGCTTGCAGTTTTAATTATGTGTGACTTTGCTTACGAAGAAAATCAGAAATTGAGTGTCTATGTGACATTTCCACAGGCTGAGTTTTAACAACTCTATATACAATGGATCCAGGGATTTCAGGATGAGCAATATTGTTATGAATTACAAGATTAAAGACTATTCTCACAAATTCTGGCAAACACAGACAATTTCCCTGCTTTGACATGCAAGGCACAGTGCTTCACTCTCTCTCCTGCTATGGCTACCTGAACAAGTTAGGAAAGCTGGCCTTAATCAGCTGCTATCCAATTATGGCACAGTCTGCCTATATTTTTGACTGAATGTGGCCCTAAGTGATTAAAATATCAGACCATCTGTATGTAGAACACTCTCTCAACAAACACATCATACACAAAAACTATTTGTTCTGATCTACATATTTATGGTATTCAGAATAATAGTTTAAATGATACATTTTCAAATATATCCACTAAATGGTCTTTTCTGTGAAGTTGTCTTTAGCTTAGATAAAGCAGAGATGCAGTGAAAAGGGAAATACACCTGCTTTATGTTACATGCATGTCTGCTGCTAAAGAATAGTAATGAGCTACAGAAATTGTAAGCTTCAAGCTATGTCCTTAGTCACACTGGTTTAGAGCTTCCATTAAAACAAAAAAAGCAGCATGAGACAGGAGAGAATTCTGCTTGGCACTTCAGATGGAGAGAAATGAAAAAAATCTAGAAAAATTATTGTAATCCTATTTACTAATAAAGAAATGGAAAATATTTTCCTGTTACAGGATGATGACAATCTACAGTTTTCAATTATTCACAGCATTACTTTAATATTAATGAGGAGGAGATATTAATGTTTTATTAGGTTAAAGGAGTTTATTCCTGCTGACAAATCTAACTATGAGCCTGACAATTCCTTATTTATATTCTGTTAAGTGTTTTCATGTTTTAAAGAGTATTTCTTTATCATTCACAGTCTTTTACATCCTGTGGAGGGTTTTGTTGTAATGACTGGTTATAACCACTGTCCTTTAACACCCAGTAATGTAACAAATATATAGACCCAACTGATTTCACACCTTATTTTAGCAACACCACATCAGGACCACAAAAGGCACTCAAATAGTCACACACAGAATCTATATGACATACACTTCTGCTAGTTAGCTCTGAGCACCTATTTGTCCTCACTGAAGTACTGAAGATGGGAATGATTATACTGGCATTGGTGTAATTCACTGGAGACACTGATGGAGCAAGAGACCTCACCACAGCATTTGTCTAGAACTGTCAAGTCAGAATGTTGGTTCTTGGCCTTGTTAGGCAAAACACGTGGCCAGTAGACAGAGACCTCAAGAAAGGACAAATGCAGCCCCACCTCTATCAATCATTACACCATGTGTATATTACAAAAAAATTTACTTTTTTTTTTTGCTGGCCAGCCTTCGCGTACGAAGATCCGGGGAAGGCCTCTTTTTCCTTTCAGACCTCCCAGCCTGCGCACTGGATTTTTTAGGTGAGACACAGGGCGCGCAGATCTGAGCCCACCCTTTAATCCCGAGGTTCAATCTGCCGGGCCAAAGCGATTCTGAACAGTGGCAGCTGAGGTCCTCCTCAGGACGTAGGCGGATTGCCCCCTTGCAGGGCTAACGAGCACTGCCTGCCCGGGGAGCATCCTAGCCGGGAATCGAACCCGGGCCCCGGCAATTACTGTGCCGTGTGCTTAACCACTACACCACCGGGGCTCCCAAAAAAATTTACTACATACCTTCTAAACAACATTAATAACTTTAAGGACTGATAAAGGTAAATTTCATCCACCACAAAAGCACATCAGGTGGTGTTTTATGTAATGGTTTTATGAAAGTATTAGCTTGAAGAAAGCTGTCTTTGACAAATATACTTGGATTCTTCGAAGTAGAACATTAAAAGAAGGAATAGGTTGGTCTTACTGAAGAATTCTCAAAACGATTTTAGTTTTTCAAAATTTCTTAAAGAAACTAATCATGAAATAAAATAAAAAAAAAATTTATGGACGATTTTATATTAGTGATGGGAAAGTAGAGAGAAGAATCTATGGTCCCTTCCACGATATGCAGTATCCACAATTTTTTACAGCATCTGTCTTGAGCTCTGCATTCTTCAGTAAGTTCAACAAAGGATATAAAGAAGGAAGGTGGAATGTCACATCAAAGTTTAATAATGATTTGAAATTATTCATAATAAAGAAAATTAAAGCTAAATGGAAAAGAGGGGTTGATAAAATAAGAAACAAAATTCAGTGTTGGTAACAGTTATGATAGTTTTATGTAAGTTGTAGATTTTATTTTCTCTTAGAAAAAAACAGAAATTGTAATATCTTTTCAGTAGAAGCCAGAAGGATGAAAAACTTCTGGAATTATTATAGAGGAGTAAAGAATAAACTGTTATTAAATTTATAACTCATTGTAAATGTATTATTATAAGTTATTATACTAACTATACAACTAGAGGCTGAGCACCTTGAGTACTGTAGACTCTTCATCACCATCTCAGAAACATGTGACTAAACTAAAATTAAGCTCAAAACCTTGCATAAAGGAAGAGAACAAAGGTGATCAAAGACATGAAAAGCTGCCGACAACAGCTTCGAGATTCTTCTGCTTAGCAGGCTACAGAAATCATGAATTGTATAAAAAAAGCTAATGAGCTATTTATTGTTTCTCATATTGCAAACTATAGGAGAGCATCCTTAAAGTAACAGAAAAAAGCCACCAGCCAAAGACAAAATACTTTCTCAGACATCACATGAACTATGAAATCTATTCTATTTGGTAGATTCAAAGTGTTTCTGCAAATCTCAGCAGACAGACCACTGAACAGACATTGATCAATTAACACTACAGTAAAAGGACTTCTCAGTAAAGAAGATAAATACTATTTCCTTTTTGCCACTGAGCAAAAAAAAAAGCGTGGTGCCTGTTCTTAGAAAGTTTAAATTGAAGTAAAGATTCCTAGAAGGTTTTTAAAGGGTTACTAAATATTGGATAGTAGTAAAAATTCATCAAAAGGCCTTAGTTTTGTAGAAACTTCTATTTTTTTCAGATATTCTAAAAAACAAAAGCTTTCAGATTACAGAAAGTTACTCTAAGTCCCGTCAGATGCAGCATTCCCATGTAAGAAACTTTACATTCTACTTATAAGTGTTTCTTCAAGTTGCTTTTCTTTCAATGAAAAAAAGAACAAGTTCTCATAAAAGATTTCTCCTACTTTCCAAATAGGCATCTTAATGTTAAGAGGGTAAAACACGATCCACATAAACCAGTGAAGTAAGTAGAAGTGAATGGAGAGAACCTTCAACATTAAACTGGAAAGAGAAAAGTTAATTCTTTACAAAAATAAAACCCAAAACCCACCCACACAAAAAAAAAAAAAAAAACAAAAAAAAACCCACATAAAAAACCCCAAAAAAACCCCATAAGATAAAGCAATTCTTCACTTTTAGAGGGGAAAAAAGACCAAACACATTTATCACTACATTTAGAAAATAAGAAGTCAACTGTAAATTATCAATATCATCTGGCATAGTACATTTTAGTTAGGACCATAACTGAGTAACTGATGATCTGCTGCCATTTAGGTATGCTAAAACTACAGGGAAAATAAAATAGTCACTGGAACACCATAAAGAAATGAAATCCAAAAAGTCTCCAAACAGAACATTACTTTGACACGGAATTAATCCAAGTTACCAAGTCATCCATGCTATTTGACAACATTTTGAAATAGTAATGGTGGTTATGTTTTAGCTATAATAAGGATGACATTAAAAAAATTTACTCTGAAGAATAAAATTTTGACCTACATCCTTCTTTACATCCATTTGTAAAAGAAATAAGCAAACTACACCTTCTACAGCAGAACTTGATACTGATGTGGAGACATCTGCCCCACTGCACCTCTGCCACCAAAATACAACAGCAACAAAGCATTTAGAGTTGTTTTATTTGAAAATAAACAAACAAACAAGCAAAAACACAGGGAAAAAAAAAAAAAAGGAAAATTATTAGTTTTCTGTAAAGACTTCCAAATACACCCAGGAAATTGATCCATTCTAAATTATATCTATTTTGTCAGCTAAAAGAGCATAGAGGAAAAATATCCTTAGATATTTTGGCAAAGTGTTCCTCATTTTGCAAGACTAGCACACAAGTGTTCAGTAGGTAAATGATTTAGTTTATGATATATGACATAAAGTTACAGGATTCTAAAAGGTCAGAAAAAAGAATATACCATAAGATAACATGAACAAGCCTTGAAATCTTCATTCAGAGATCACAATTTATTTTATTTTTGAAAGGACAGTAATAACAATTTGCTTTAGCTATGTTACCTTCATTATCTATATTAAAGGCATTATGACACTTTAGTTCTCAAAAAGCTTTCCCTGCATTATATATAAAGGTAATATAATATATATATATATGACTTCTGTCTATGCCAGTGATATTAAATCAGTAGTCTTATCTTTGAAGAAAAGATATCTGTAAGAAACAGATAAAATTTTCAAATATCAACATCCACAGAGGTAGTAAAAAAAAAAAATCACAAAATAAATCTTCTGAGCACCACTAACTTCTAAGATCTAAGGACTACCCTTACATTACAGGCCTTGGTTCCTACCTCCTTTTATCACCTTGCTCACCAACCAATTTAGAAAATAGTGTAAGCAAACTCTAATTTTCATTTAAGGAAAAAATTGCTCCTAAATTTTTATTTGAAGATATGGAAATATTTGGATAGCCTGCTGAACCTGAGACAGAACTGAGTGCCACTGAAGTGGCAGATGTCATGCAAACAGCAAACATGCACAGCAGCACAGGCTCTTGGGGAAGGGTCGTCCCTTTGCACAATGGTTCTGGCACTGGCAACAGCTCCCAATAACAACAAAAAAAAGCAAAGCCTTCAAGGGAAAAGCAGTTTACAGGGAAGTCAAACCAGTTTCTAGTCTACAAGTGTGAGAGAGAAGAATCTTGCTGCTCCAGACACACGTTTTGAAATTAGTTCTGCTCACAAATTGGCTAACTGCTCCCTAGACGCAAAGGAACACACAGGCACACATGCACACTCAGGTTTTAATCACTGCTGATACTCCACTGAGGAAAGCACATTTACAAACTGAGCATGTTTTTAAACAAGTGCATTCCAAAACTAATATTCTCATGCATTCTTCCATGCAAATGAAAGACTCAGGCATTCTGAACTGATATTATCAGCAAATTTAAATGAATGAACATGCTTTAAAATTCTTTCATTCAAAGAAAAAAAGCCTATGTTACCAAACTTAAGGATTCTAACCACTGATAAATACATCATATCTTTTCTGATCTCAGTCATAATTTTTCAATATTTCAGTACTGAATCCACTGGCATATACGCTACTTATTTTAGTTTCAAACTGAAGATTTCTGTAATACCAGAACAAATAAAAATACTTTATTACAAAAGTTTTATTTCAGAAGATAAGTACCACAAGCTGATTCAAAGCAATATTTACTTTTTTGTTTATGTCTCCGATTGGTTCAAAAGAAATAAAATATCTTTCCAATCTACTGTTACTTTCACAGGAAATTATATTTTACTCTTAAACTTACTTTCCTTGTAATGCCTTCACAAACAAGATGAGGAAAAATAAAACACTCTTATTAGTTCTTTCCCATGGAGAAACTTCTCCCCATCTTAAAAAAGAATACCACAAAATAACATCTGACAACTACTCCCCTCAACCACACACAAAAAGAAGAAAAAACAATGGTACTTAAAAATTAATACAAATGAGGAGGCTCAAATCAGGCTACATAGTTTCACAGAGGTGGTTTTTAATTGTTAAAATTCACAGATATGCTGGTTTTTAATTCTTCACTAGGTTTCTGCATTTGTACTGGCCAAATCTCGATCAAAACCTCTACGAACACTAAGAATGGTTGGACCTTTGGTTTGATTTAGTATAAAAGGAACTGTACTATAATCCTATTGAGTGTGTTGTAGTGTGTTAGCCACCACCAATAGAAATAAATCACATTTCATTTGAACCTTTCTCTGCCCTACAAAAGAACTGACTTATCTTGACACTGAAATACAAAGCATCTGGGAGATAACGAGGAGCTGGGTAGTGAAAGCTCTACCTCCTCCAGGAGGAACCACGTGGGTGGTACTCTGCTCTTAGCTGGGAGAGATCAGATACCCACCAAGAGAAGGCAGCAGGGAAAAAAAAGGAGCAGTAGTTTTGTCATTTCTGGAGACCTTCCTATGGCATAGGTGGTAAGAAAGCCGCTTATGAAAACCCAAATGAAACAAAAAACCCCCACAACTTTAAAAAAAAAAAAAAACAAACCTGAGCCTTCATCATGAAAAGAGGGATGTACCTTACGGCATCTGGTCCACTGGAATGAACCAGAGTTAGATACCCATTCAGCAGGCACAGCAGGCAAAGGTCAAGAACAAAAATCAGCAGGAATTAGATGAGGAAAGCCACAAAATGTCACTAATAATGAAAAATTCCTGCATTTGTCATTTGGAGACCGCACACCACAGGATTCTGAGGCATAGGTGGGTGTGAGGAATAAGGGAAACTAATTTCATTTGCCCTCACAAACAATATTGGAGTATTTACAAGAAAGCATTTTCAGTTATTCAGCAGCCAGGCAGGCTCCTCTGCAGCTTTAGGCACCTGGAGATTATGCTTTCTCAGTTGTTGGTAAGAGTATGCCTGCAATGTAACATTTGTTCCGTTAATGATAACTGAATTTCTAGACATGAAAAAGGCAGCACTCTTGAGACAATTTACTAATGTGAGAATAAAACTGTCACATTGAAGCCAACCAAATTTTTAAAGAGTATTCACACTTGTGCTGCTACACAGTGTGCAGCAGTCACTAATGCTTAGGTAATCAATACAGAGTTATGAGACTGGTATTTTTCTTTTATGGATATTTTTGTAATCAGTTCCCTGGCATTCTACCCAGTTCCCTGAAGAATGCTTTAGAGGAAAGACTCTTTACAGAGGGATTAAATGAAAATAAACCTACCTGTTTATATTAATTCAACACTGGAAGTATTTTTGTTGTGGAGAATTGCCAGATGAAACAGGAAAAAACTTTTAAAACAAAATGTCACATCTTTGGAATCCACAATAGGTAATAGAGGGATTAGTGGCTAGCTCACTGCTTTTGAAAAAATTGTGTATTTCTTTTAATTTGGCAAATTTATGGGAAAAAAGTCAGCATAGCTTAAATCCAGGTTGAAACCTGCACATATTGTGATTTATAGAACGTTTACAAGATTCTTCACTTTAATGTTTTAGAGTATGCAGATGGCACTGTATTTTGGAGTTTACTTGTTCCTAAATCACTTTCTAAAGTATACATAAGACTTTTATGAATACGCACATTTGCACTTTAACTCCAAGCTGGGATTTGTAAACACAGCTCAGCATCACAAACGACTCTTGCTCCTGTCTCTGTCTTGTCTGCCAGATGAGATCATAGCCAAGATGAAAGTAGATTTTTGGGACTTGGAGTAGCTATAATGACTCTACATCACCTTGGGTAAACTGTTTTGCAGTAAAGAACTAATGCTAGTGGTAAAAAGACACTGTCATCTGTGATTTGGAAACCAGAATATTACAAGGTCTAGGGAAATGAAAAAGAATAATAATTCTAATGCTCAAAGATTATTGTCTTTGTCAAATGCACAGCATTTCACCAGGAATAACATTACATTTGAAGCTTGAATTTCTTTTTCCAGTATGTTAGTTCTACAACAATAAATCAAGGAATCTCCTGAGGAGAGAAAGACATGTTATAGCCTAGGATGCATGTATGTGGAACAATACATTTTTCTATGTAAGGATTAAAAAAAAAAAATCAGATTAAATGAAGTTATTTTTACATATTTCTACACCAGGTACTACTCCTCTTACTCTATTAATGAACTCCATGGAATCACAGAATTACTATGGGGAGAGCAGACACAGCAATAATCATTCACAATACACAAAGCACAACATCATGTTTAAAAGAACACAGCCTACACGTGCACAGAACTCAGCCAAAGTTGCACAAACAAATTTGTTTCCAAAAACTTTATATAATTATAAATGCAACTTCAACCACTCACAGACTTATGTGCGAAAATTATTGAATTTTTAAATTAACAATAAACTTTTTTGTGACTACAGTGAACATTTTTGATTATATTAAGAACATTTTGTGTAAAATTTTCAAGATGTGTTACAGTTTCAGAACATAATGACTTCTATGAGATTTTTTTATGTTCAAGTGAATTCTTCAAAATCTGTTCACAGATGTAACACATTTGTTGATTCATTGCTGTAGGTAAGTAAATTGCTCAAAAGCTATTCCTTAAAAAATATAAACAAAACTTCCTGCAGTGATTATACAAAAATCTTGTCAGTACAGATGTTTATAATACACAGTATTTTTTCCACACAAGCCTTTTTATCTCAGTATTTTGACGTTTTCTTAGTCAATGATTTGTACATAAAGGCAAAAAGCATCCGGCTGCTGGAAGAGAAACATATTGGGGAATACATATTTGCATATGCAGTTACAAAGGAACAAGAAGGTACTTCGCCTAAGGTGTTTTACACAACTTCTATTCTGACACAGCCCACTTCGATAAAAGTTCTACATCCATCTGTTTTATTACTACTGAACATGGCATGTTCATTTATACAAAGGGTGTGATGGAGCTGCCTGAGACCAAAAAAAAAAAAGCCCTCAACAAAGTCTCTTAATAACTGTGAGCCACATCCTCAGCTATTTTGTTTCAATGATACAAAATCTTTCCACAGAGGTAGGCTGATCTTACAGCTGCTCTTTGTTCAAATTCTCACTCGCTACAAAGAAAGTTTACTGCATGGAGAATTCACATGGAATATGACAGAAATTTCTGACCTAGTTAGGTAGAAGTTTTGAGATACAGCAAAAGAACAGGCAGAGGAAGAGACTGTGTTTTAGCTTGTCAAAATGGTTTAAATCGAATTTTGGTTATTCGAAGTGAAAAAAAAATATTTGGGAGCATAAAGGTAAAAGGACATAGCTAATTCTTGCCTAAAAAATCTCTATACCAACATTATTAGATTTTTCCAGTATGTATGCAGCATTTATTTGTATCACATTTGCAATTTTATACACACAAAACCACATAGAGTCATATGCAAAAGAAGATAAAAGTTGCAAGGAACATATACTGTCTACTGCATGTTGTTGAGTATTCATTTTTTTGTCTTTTAATTCATTGCCTTTGTGGAAAAATAATTTGCTCAGAAAACCTTTTTTTTTGTGTTCTAGAATAAAAAGATTATGAAATAATGCTGACCTATCTACCCAGGCAGGTTGGAGCAGTGAAAAGAAAAAAAGTCTTATTTTCTTAGGAAAGACAAACCAATTTCAGTCAAAGATTAGCTCTAGCTTTGATTCTACAAGTAACAGAGACTGAAGTGGTAGGGAAATGGAAAAGAAAGAAAAAAGTAAGCAAGAAAAACCAAAAATCTACAGCTCTATTTTTGGGGTTTTTTTTTGCAGGACTTCTACATTTGGGAAGGAAAAAACAACACTAAAACCACCAACAAAAACTATACCTTTCATTATAACATTGAAGCCAATCAGAATTACAGGCTTGGCCCTGCAAAAATATCAGTGCAATGAACAGAGAAAGCACTGCACTTAGAGGTCCAAGAAATTATAGGGAATTAATGTAAATACATAAGTGCATGTGTTTCATAAAATAAATTATTTCTCAGTGAACAAGCTATGAAAATGTAGTAGTCCAAATTCTCCAGAGAATAAATAACAGAAAAGTCTCATGATTCCTTCCTGAACTGTTCGTGAACATGCACATGCTTTCAAGGAGAAGAAATATCATGACTTAGCTAACCACCAGGGGTGAAGACAAAAGTGAGGTTAATACTGGAAACACCAAATAATTTTATTTTAAGTATAATCACTTAATATATCCAGTTGTGCAACACATTTATTTAGCATTCTCTTTTTCCTTTTGAAAAGACATCCATATTGTTGACACTTGTCATGGAAGTACTTGGAAGATAAAGGAAGAGTATTTTGCACCCTTATCACTGGTGTAAATCACAGCCCTCTCATGTCTAAAGCCTCTGCATGACAACTTATAATAGGCTTTTCTGGTCTCCTTGGGGAGATAACAGTCCTCAAATGTGTAATAATCACACTATTGCACATTATATAGTCTATATCTCTCACCTTTCTCTGCTTATACTGTTGTGTTTACAAGTATGGTGGAATGAGAATTATAGAGTTACAAAACTAGGTAACTCACTAGGTATTGCTGTAATAAATATGATTCATTTCATTATTTTAAAATACCTATGCTTTATTACACATTTAAGAAACATCAAATCATATTTAACATATTTTCTTTATATATCTATTATTACTAAAATATTTCTTAAATCTCCTTTTTTTTAAATATTAATTTCATTTTATTCAGCCTTTCATGAGTTTTAACCCACAAACAATGCCAAAAAATTCTCCATGACCATTCTGCCTTCGAAGCATTTCCCTGTCTTTGAAAAGCTGTACAACAGGAGATCTTCATACACACAGGACATTTCATTTACCAGCTGTTTGCCATGCAGGACAGATTTTGCCTTTGAAAGGTTTTAACAAGCCTGCTGGCTTTGGGCTGCCTTGTTCAACTGCTCTCCATTGATCATGAACCTTCCCAGGGTGCTCTCTACCTGCTACTAGTTATTGTGGGGTTGCCACACGGAGAGAAAAAGCAAATCCCCTTGTAAAAGCTTCAATTATATGACTCTTAGCCGGAGCTTCTTTATGAAAGCTGTCACCAGCTGAGAGCACAGATCATGCATTTTTTGTGGAACACACTCACTAAAGCAACAAGAAGAAAATATATGAATTTAAATTCCTTATTTGTTTCTGTTTTTTTTTTAGTTTTTTACCTCTAAGCACAGCCAATGACTTTGATGACAAAGTTCAGCTCCTATATGCAAGCCACTGAAGAAAAAGATTTGTTCTTAATTATTTGTGTAGATTTCCTCTGCATTATGACAAGTCTAGTATGAATACAAGACAGTGACTGGAAGATCCAAATGAAAACACCAAATGTCTAGATTATAACTGTTCAGAAAAACACTTACGCATATCTCACAAAGGCTATAAAACTCTATCTTCAGAGTCACCAACAGTCTCTATTTTGTAATAATAGCAGCTGCTGATTCACAGCGATTGTCCTTCTGCAGCAGATTTATTTGGAAACAAGTATTCAATAGGAAAATAAAAGCATATGACCAATTTTTCAACTCTATTCACTGAGGATGTATTAATAATCCTTTATTGTTAGGAACACTAGGAGGCAAAGACATTACATTATAATAGACCAAAAGATAATGGGAGAGTAATAAAGTGAACTTCTCATCACTTCTTTTCCATTTATAGTCAATCATCCAACCGTATTGACAAAGCTTAAATCTTACCTTGCTGTATCATTAGTCTTGAAGTAAAAGAACAGAATTCAATTAAGTTAGGTCCAAAGTAAGATAAGGCAATTTCTAATTATTACAGCATTTTAGGTCGATGTTGTGAAATATTTGATCTTTATTCATATTACCTGTCTTTGCTTCCATGCTATCAATTCACTGCATTTCTCTTTGGTCATTAACCATTATTTAATTTTTGTACTCTTGACCTTTGCTGATCTTACAGCAAAGATTACACAGACACTGGGCATAAACCTCCCTTTTTTCCCTATCTGAGGATCAAAGATCTTTACTAAGGATCTTCAGGAAAAGGTTCCCATGCACCTTTGAAAGGCATGTTTGTTTTCCTGCTACTCTTCTATCAACGTACATGTAATCTCCTTGTAGCATCCACTACACATATATCTAGAATTACGTATTATTGCTTGTAAAAAACACAGTAACTCATTTTTATAAGTTCTTCATTTCCCCACCTTAGAAAGAAACACTCTGTAAGATGAAGCAGGAAATAAAATAATTTTCTAGTGTTATTAATACTGTTTTAGAGAACCATAGTTTTAAAAATAACTGTGTAAAAGCCCTTCATTCATCGGAATCTCTGGAATGTCACAGTTGATACATGATAAGTAAAAGACTTTTTTTTAATGTCAGCAGTTTAATGCAGATTAAGACAGTATTTACTGCAAGTGTATGAGGAAAAAAAAGGTATTTTTACGTTTCACTTGTATTCAGTCAAGAAACATCAGCTCCTATCCATTACAACATAAAGAGAAATAAGATACTAGCATGGGACTGATTTCTGCTTGGCTCTCCTGTAAGGATGCAAGAGAAGCGGCAGGAGAATACTCCACTTCTCCATTGCTCCTTTTTCATCTGTCAGATGATGTAAGACATCACCATCATTTCTCTTTCAGGTTATTCCACAGGGGCATTTTCACCGACTGAGCCTGTGGAAAAGGAAACTACTGAAACAAAGGGATGGGTACAGAGAACTTTTAGTTAAAAGAATATACCATATGGAGTTCTGTCTTGTAAGAGTATGGAGAGGGGGAAAAAAGAGAGAAATTACCACAGAATCACAGAATTGAGAGGGTTGGGAGGAACCTCTGGAGATCATCCAGTCAAGGCAGGGTCACCTGGGTCAGGTGACGAAGGAACACATCCAGGTGGGGTTTGGATGTCTCCAGAGAAGGAGACTCCATGACCTCCCTGGGCAGCTTATTGCAGTGCTCTGCTTAATGTAAAGAAGTTCTTCCTCATGCTGAGATGAAACTTCTTATGGTTCATTTAGTTTATGGCCACTGCTCCTTGTCCTGTCACTGGGCACCACTGACAAGAGGCTGGCACCATCTTGGTATTTGTATACATGTCTACTATCATATGATAACATATGATAGTTTACTTCCAACTCACTTGGCTTAATCCTGTCTTTTTCCTGGCTGATTCAGCCTCTAAACTTAATTGGTGCAAAATTCTGATCCCAAGAACTGGTTTTCAGACAAAAGATGATGATACTTTTGGCAACTGAACCATCTACATCATGCAATGTGGAGTGAGACCAAAGTAAAGCCAGAACCTTTCTGACTTTTCCAGAGCATCCTCTGAAAGGTAACAAAAACCACTGCTAGTGGACTATCTGAGGAGGGAGAGGAAAAAAACTAATGGGAGGCATCTACACCAAAGTTAAATACTAAACCATTTCAATAATAAATAACACAGTACAAAAAATGAGCAAAAACTCTTATCCATTTCAGTTAAATTTTAACAGACAGGTAAAAGAGACAAATAAAAGAGTATCTATTCTGTGATTATGATTTTTTTAACCATAGAAGTTCTCATGGGTAAAATAATAATAACAAAACCAGACCATATTGCAATTAAACACTGAATTTAAAAGAAGTTTGCAATTTATGTGGTATTCTGCTTTCAATCTTTTTTTCATCTGCCCAATGAAAGATCATAGATTTGTTTTTAACAAAATATGTTGGAAGGTGTGGTTTTTTTCCTCTAAATAGCTTACCCCTGGTGCAAAAGCCAGACTGTACATTCCTTTCAAAGGATCATTGTAAGTTAAAATAAAAAAGATAATAACAATCTGCTATTTTCAAGAGAGAATTCACAGGCATGACTATGCAAAACAAATATGACTTCTTATGCAGGTTATCACAAAATTCTCCAGAAAAAACAATACATAAAAGGATAATAAAAGTGATGTGTAGATAGATCAGATATCCCAGGTTTCCCTATTAAATGTGCTGTCTGTTTAGGGCAATGCTCTTGTATTCTCTCAGTGCTATTTATTTACCCAAAAAAGTTACGTCATACTGGATGAAAGCAGAATTTTCCCTACTTACTGCAAGTTTAGCATTGAGCTATTTAAAGAAAACCCAAAGCTTCAGGATAAAAACCTCTCTTTTAAGAACTGAAGACACTAATGCATTTTTAAAGGGTGAAATTCACTTGTATGCGGATTATCAGTTAAAGGACACAAACACCAATTGGTGCACACAATGAAACTCGTTTTATCTTGAGGACAAAAGCTCAGGTTCAGATAGTCTGAATTCTATTTATGTTACCAAGACCTTTGGTTCTGGAGACTTACAGGCAGTCAATAAAGAAAAAAAGATGACGTGCGGATCTGGGTAGAATTTAGGTCACCTGGATTTACATGTAGCATCCCACCTCTGCAAGCTGTTGTGAGTCACCTTGCTGACTTTGAGAGCTCTGACTGAATGGACTATGTCAGCGATGTGTAAACAAGTGATCTACCACAGATACGAGATTTTCCCTAATCAAATACTTTGCATTAATCTCTGGAGAAAGAACACTTGACTGTGTGGTAAAGTTACTTTTAATACACTGCCGTTCTCTCTTTGCAACCAATACCTCTTTAAGATTACTCAAAGTTATAGACATATTCTATCTAAAATTGCCCAACGATCTGCCACACAATTTGCATGTAGCTTTGACAGGAATTCTGGGGGTTTTAGGTCACCAATTTTGATATAATTTATATAATATCCTTTAAGGTCAAGGCTTATGCCACAATGTTTCATAGAACTTCCTTAATTTTTTTTTTTTTAATTGTACAATACAACACCAGTCTTCTACAAACTTAAAAAAAGGCGCATATTTCATTTTTAGCCTAGGGCCTAAAGCAGTTAGTAACCTAGGAACAAAGACTTCTAACTCCAAATCAAAATGAAACACTTAGGAAATAAATTCCCTATTTAAGAAAGGAAACATTCTTGACATATGTATTTATATATTTATGTTTAAACAGAATTACTGTTCAGCACTTAATTGGTCGGGACACTGGTATGGTCTTGATGGATGTAATTCTTCAGATATTGGGCAAGGAAGGAGAGCAAAAGAAAACAATTTTTTTGCCTATCAATATATTAACACCAATTTAATTAACAAACAAAACACAGACACTACACAAAGGCAACTCTGAGATGCATATTCACAAAGATGGGCAGGAGTGCTTGGTCAGAAGAGGTGAGATCAGGCAGACAGGACCTTGGGTTCTTCTTGGCAACTGTGGGGCTTCAAAAGATACTTGACCTCAGCTCAGCTATGCTTCAAAAGGAAAAGCAGTGAGGCACATCTCCTTTGAAGCTACAAATCACCTGAAGAGAACTGGGTCAGCACCATGTTCTTCTGAATCCCCTCAAGCACTTCGAAAGCTAGAGGGGAAGTCTTAATACCATCTCTGGCTGCTTCCAGAAAGATGAAAGAAACTACCTTAAGTTATCCTGAAAATATTGAGTATTCTTATTTTTTGACCCATTCTTCTAGAAACGTAACAGTGTGAGTGCGTCAAGTTTAGGAGCTCTGTTCACCAAGTCATTATCACAGAAGAGCGAATTCATCAGAGGGCATTTCATTAAGGAAATAGTTTATGAAAAGAGACACGGCTGAAAACAAAAAGCTATATAAATACACTTTGAAACAGCAGAAAACATTAATTCTTTACAAAGAAATTCTGAGTTTATCCCCTCACTTACAAATACCTAGAATGACATTCTTGCTTGAAAACTGATGGTAATGCAATAGCCCAACCTCCTGTTAAAAATTTCATCATACGCAGTGTGTTCAAACCAAAAAATTAAGAATATCACACTTTGTTGTGACTGTATTGACACTCAACTTCCTGTGTCCCAGATGGCTTTTAAGCATTAAATTTATGACCCTTTGTTACTCTACCTCCTAGGTTATCTGGCACTTCAGACCTTTGGATTTTTTTGTTTCAGGAGTATCCACCAAACTATATCCATGATGCCATTATGCTGCCATTCTTGTCACTCTCTTTGACTTTACTGCAACTGCAGTCTGAACATGCAAAACTTACTCTGGGCCTGAGAATCTTTTGCTTGCATTTATTTTGTCCTTTCTTTTTTCTACCAAGCAATAAAACAGGTAACAACTATAGCTGTATCAACTAAAGGTAAGGAGCACTTTAGTACCAGTAGCAAACCAACGTTTATGCTATTACAAGAGTTATAATATTTTAATAATGTTAAAATGTGTATTATATAATTATTTGCATTATTATATAATTTTAAATTATTTATATCATTTATATAATAAAATACTAGGTATAATAAAACATAAGGTATATCACATAATAAAATGTGCAGTTACTCAAATTCATAAACTCTATAATTTTGATACACACATACACATAATTACGAACACATATACACATTAAGTAAATGGCCACTTTTTCCCACCTTATAATTACTACTACTTAAAATCAAGAGAACTGCAGATAAAAGACAAGCACCTGAACCCAGAATAGAAAACCCTTCTCTATTTCATGTCTCTACCTAGTGAAAATTTTGCCATTTATGCAACCAAATCTCAGGTTTAATTTAAGGCACTGTCAGTTAAGAGTGAACACAATATCCTGTAACTGTTCCGTTCTGTAACTGAATGGCTACACTGTTGATGCCCTCGCTGTATCTTAGGCCTCATTTGGCAATGATACTTCTTAGATAACAAACCTTGTACACCTGCATACNGATATTGGGCAAGGAAGGAGAGCAAAAGAAAACAATTTTTTTGCCTATCAATATATTAACACCAATTTAATTAACAAACAAAACACAGACACTACACAAAGGCAACTCTGAGATGCATATTCACAAAGATGGGCAGGAGTGCTTGGTCAGAAGAGGTGAGATCAGGCAGACAGGACCTTGGGTTCTTCTTGGCAACTGTGGGGCTTCAAAAGATACTTGACCTCAGCTCAGCTATGCTTCAAAAGGAAAAGCAGTGAGGCACATCTCCTTTGAAGCTACAAATCACCTGAAGAGAACTGGGTCAGCACCATGTTCTTCTGAATCCCCTCAAGCACTTCGAAAGCTAGAGGGGAAGTCTTAATACCATCTCTGGCTGCTTCCAGAAAGATGAAAGAAACTACCTTAAGTTATCCTGAAAATATTGAGTATTCTTATTTTTTGACCCATTCTTCTAGAAACGTAACAGTGTGAGTGCGTCAAGTTTAGGAGCTCTGTTCACCAAGTCATTATCACAGAAGAGCGAATTCATCAGAGGGCATTTCATTAAGGAAATAGTTTATGAAAAGAGACACGGCTGAAAACAAAAAGCTATATAAATACACTTTGAAACAGCAGAAAACATTAATTCTTTACAAAGAAATTCTGAGTTTATCCCCTCACTTACAAATACCTAGAATGACATTCTTGCTTGAAAACTGATGGTAATGCAATAGCCCAACCTCCTGTTAAAAATTTCATCATACGCAGTGTGTTCAAACCAAAAAATTAAGAATATCACACTTTGTTGTGACTGTATTGACACTCAACTTCCTGTGTCCCAGATGGCTTTTAAGCATTAAATTTATGACCCTTTGTTACTCTACCTCCTAGGTTATCTGGCACTTCAGACCTTTGGATTTTTTTGTTTCAGGAGTATCCACCAAACTATATCCATGATGCCATTATGCTGCCATTCTTGTCACTCTCTTTGACTTTACTGCAACTGCAGTCTGAACATGCAAAACTTACTCTGGGCCTGAGAATCTTTTGCTTGCATTTATTTTGTCCTTTCTTTTTTCTACCAAGCAATAAAACAGGTAACAACTATAGCTGTATCAACTAAAGGTAAGGAGCACTTTAGTACCAGTAGCAAACCAACGTTTATGCTATTACAAGAGTTATAATATTTTAATAATGTTAAAATGTGTATTATATAATTATTTGCATTATTATATAATTTTAAATTATTTATATCATTTATATAATAAAATACTAGGTATAATAAAACATAAGGTATATCACATAATAAAATGTGCAGTTACTCAAATTCATAAACTCTATAATTTTGATACACACATACACATAATTACGAACACATATACACATTAAGTAAATGGCCACTTTTTCCCACCTTATAATTACTACTACTTAAAATCAAGAGAACTGCAGATAAAAGACAAGCACCTGAACCCAGAATAGAAAACCCTTCTCTATTTCATGTCTCTACCTAGTGAAAATTTTGCCATTTATGCAACCAAATCTCAGGTTTAATTTAAGGCACTGTCAGTTAAGAGTGAACACAATATCCTGTAACTGTTCCGTTCTGTAACTGAATGGCTACACTGTTGATGCCCTCGCTGTATCTTAGGCCTCATTTGGCAATGATACTTCTTAGATAACAAACCTTGTACACCTGCATACAAGATACCAGCCATGCCAATCTTGTCCGAGCGATAAAAGTTTCCAGCAGTATGAAAACTTTATCACACTTATTCTTCTGTTTATCAAATACAAAACCAGTAAGGGACACCATAATGTTATTTTCCCATGATTTTCCTCAACAATAGGTAACTTTGGGAACTCTCCCAATTTTAAAGCAGTCCACATTGCCTTATTCCTTTAAAATAATGGGACTAGGCAATACAGAAGCTTAAGCAGAGATAGAATAAAATAAACTTGAAAGAAGGAGCATCAGTACTCTGAAGAACAGCTGCTTCAAGTGGCATTTAAGGCTTCTATGAAATTTATTGCAAGAACCCAGCAATTTGAGAAAATTAAAAACGTAAGAAATAGATGGTTATAAAAAATCATTTTAGCAATAATTTGTAATCAACTGATGAAATTCATAATTTAAACTCTCACACTGCAAATTGCATGGCTCAGTTTTACACAGCTAAAAGAGAATGATGAGATCTTATACTGTATTAACTGCTATTAGCAAGAACTGAAAAAAAATTTCATATTAAATGAGTTAACATGATTTCAGATTGGTAAAGATGTATTTATAAGCTACCAAACATACTCAGTCTTTCAGTAAATTTGAAGATAAAGGTATATTTTTTATGTAATATACAGAAAAATATTTACAAATACAAATGGAAACACTTAAAATGGTATGTCCTACTGATTTATATATGGTCTTGTTTTCCATTATTCAGATAGAGTTAGGCTCCCAAGACGAATTTAAAAATCAAGATTTAGTTCTCTAAGGATGTGGATCTTATGTGTTTCAATCACCTGTGAATAAGGGAATATACATTACTTCCATTTAAGCATGGGTAGCTTTTTTAAAATGTAACTTTCTTGTGCTCCTAAGCAATAGCTTGATGGAATATATACTTTTAACTCCAGTTTCAGAACATGTTAGAAAACAGTACTTTTACCACTGAATGTACATACAGACATATGTGTATATAGAAGAGGGTGATTCATAAAAACTTTTTTTAAAACTTTGCCAGAGTTGTGTTTTTCCTATAGCTGATAATATACAAGAAGCATCACAAATAATTTTAAAGCCTACGTTTGAAAGGTCTGTAAAGATTGCTACTTTATACACTAATCTGTCCCTCGTATTTCAAAGCTGATGTTCTTGACACTTCAAATATTTCAGGAAGATGGCTGATAAGCATATGTATCAACTTACAACAAAAATGCTAAAGTCCACCAAAGTTACCTAGTTACAAACGTGACAGATCTAAGAAATGACAAGAAAAATTTTATGTCAGGAAAAGAGGAAATTTTCTTAAGAATAGATCTTGTTTTAAGACATACAGTGTATCCTATTTGAGGAGAGGATTTTAACAGCAGTAGCATTCACTAACAATTAGATATGCTTTTTTCCACACAATTTTTTTCCACTAAAATGAATTAAATAAATTTATTAAGAAATAATTCAATATAATTTCCATTAGCTGAATTAATGAATTAATTAAACAGTGGTTTAAAATGCTGGAACGCTGATTCTCAAAGTTTACTCTGGACTGCTGTAACATTGTGGTAGTACTTTCTTGTTAGAAATCTGCTTTTTGCTCTTTATATTTCCACAGCATGGCCATGAAACAAACATCTGTGAGGGTTTGAAATACCTCTACACAGAAGGTCACTACCTACAGAGTGAACAGCTGTGCACATCCATCTGGGTAAACCCTGGCTTTTGGCATGAAGACACATTACATCATCAGCAACATCAGACAAATACTGGAATCTTTAAGAAAATTTGGCTTTATATTACTAAAATTTTACTAGATAACTGTGGTGTGTATGAGGGTTTTTTTTAAATTATATTCAAGCAAATAATACCTCTGAAACAGATGTTTTTTTGTCTAGAGAAAATGCCTTATGCCACAAATTACTTTGTCTAATTAGATCAGATTATTCTGTGGTACTTTAGAACCAAAATACCTTCACCTGACTTTGCGCAATCACTTTCTTTTTTCTTTTAAAGCACACATATACCATAGAAGTGCTGATATTTTTTTGAGAAAAAAACACCCCAGCACTTACGTTATACATTTGATATGCAAATCCTCCCATACATGAGTAACTTCATTGTTTTGTGTATCTCCACTGGCTTCAATTACCAAGGAATTCCAAGGGTCACTTTAGATACATAATTATATTTACATACATACATAATATGTTGGATACATCATTTCAGTGTTGGCAGAGTAATTTCTTTATCATATAAAGACTGAATTCCGTCCATGGAAAACATCCATCCCACTCAGTGGTATTCAGCAAGTGTTTCCATTACCACAGATCTTCTGTAATGGAGTTCTTTATCTAACCACCTTGGAAACCATACACAGAATATAAATCTTGCTATGAAATGACAGGTTTACAGTCATGATGCCTCATGCCAATTGTTTGTTGTTGTGCCTGAGATAATTCTCTCTGTCCTAAAGATCTGTGATGGGCCCAAAACACCAGAGTCAGAGCCAAATGAATTGGTGGCTCCAAATGACACCATAAACAAGCAAGGTAGATGCAATTTCAAACCCAGAAGCAGTTTCTGTCACACATCATTACTAATCTCCAATCATAATTACTAATGTCAGTTATATTTAGTTATTTAGGCAGTATCAACTCAAGTATCTGACATTTTAGGTGGGTTGCTGAGGGAAATAATTCTTATCTTAATCAAGTAGGACATTGCTTTGGACTTGTGCAAGTTGTAACACTCCTGTCCTACAGATTTGCCCTTATCACTAGGTTAAAATTAAAACATTGGAGAAAGATTTGGCATTTTAAAAACAACACACAAAAGTTTTTGGTTTTTTTTGCAATACTCAGCAAATACAACTTTGGATCCTTTTCAGCTGTAGCAATGGTGCATTGCTCACATCCAGACCAATGCTCTGGAAGAAGCCTCTTCCAGTACCTGAATAAGTTCTTTTTTTCTTTTAACCTGCTTTTTCTCATGCCATATCTTATCAAAATTGACGCACTGTCTCATTTTGAAATCACTGGATTAAAATCCTGTGCTTAGAGGTAAGTAGGCTTTGAAATGCTCCATCAGACATGAATCTCAAAGAGCTCCTGCTGCCAAATGGCACATACATGTACCAGCTGCGTGCTAGTGGATGTCATTGGGATTTTCTTCCCAAGTGAAAAAGTATGCACATCTACAGAATCTTATTATGAAGGGAAAATCTACTGTTACCTGTCCAAGTTCTCTGCAGCTACTAATATTTAGAAAAGTCAAGGATCTATCAGTCCTGATTATGATGACAAATATGAACTTTGAAATACCACATTTGTCACAACTCCTTCAGGTGTTCCTTGCTGCTTTTACCAGTTGCTCTAGCTACAGCTTCCAGCTTCTATTTTTAAAGTCCCCTTTCAAAGTATTCAGGAAAGAGCAGAGACTTACATTACAATTTGCTTTAAGACAAATTGCTGATGACTAGAAGATAAGCAGTGTGTCACACTTGTTAGACCTTAATGCACAGAAAACACACGTTTTAAAATTTTAAATGCAGTATTTAATTAACAAATTTAGATAAGCCCAAAATGTGGAATGTACTTCAATAATGCTAGAGATCACTGTACTGATAGTGTTGCATTAGCATGCATAGTTGATGTATTAACAGCATGCAAATCTCTTATGCTCTTTTGGGATAATGATTATGGTTTGCAGAGATTTTATTTTTCCTTCTCTCTCCCAACATGAAGGTTGTATTTTTAACTTTTACTGGAAGCACTGTGCAATTGCATCTCTGCTGATTTTCTCTAAAAACCTATAAAATGGTAGCCATTAGAAATAAGGAATCCAATTCTTATTGGGATTCCCATCCAAATCTCTCTCACTGATTCTCTACTCAAGCTAGAAGTTTCAAGACATTTTCAACAATGAGCAGGTTAAATTTACGGATTACAGTTTCAGAACTCTATTCCTTTGCTATTAATCCTGGAAGCTAGGTACTGTCTGGCTTGGGGTTATTTGTTTGTTTTTGCAATCTGTGCAACAACACAACTTCATATTCTCACAGAACTGCAAAGGTATCTGTACACAAAAAATTTTAAGTGTCATTACACCAGGTGTCTGTCTCCCCCAGCTGGCCTTCTACACTCAGAAAGAAGTGACATGACCATGAAAAGATCAAGGAAGAAAAGACAGAATGTTACAATTGCACAAAACTGCAGGGATGATATTCAAAATAAAACTGTTGAGGCATCCCAGTTGATGTCCTCATAAAACTAGTAACTAAACCCTTACTCACTGTCCTTGAAAGCAGTGAATGCAGCCCCAATTAAAAGTCCTACATCTGTGCAACAGTAAGTTAACAATTCTTTTTGCCATTCTCTCTCTTTCAGAGCTCATTAATGCACTGCTGTTACTCCACCTCCTGCAGATCATCTTTTATTATCACAGCATCCAGAATAACTGCCTTATCTGCAAAGTTGGGGTTTTTTTCTTCTATTTATGGCTATTTTTTGAAATAGTTTACAGCTTACAAGATTTTACTATGAGTTGCTTGACTCACTTCTAAATATCTACATAGAACATACTTACTTCCTCCAGGACTCCAACACCTTCTATTGGCGTTTCTGTGTAATCCTGATTACAAAGAAGAAATGCAATAGTCTGCTTGTTTCTTCCTTTCCTCTGTTGACTATCAGACCTAATCATTCTTAGGATAAAATAAATCCCTCTAAAAGCTCCAGGAACTATATTGCTTAGCCACTGACTATAAAACTATAAAAATGAGAAAACTGCAGGAAAAACACTTCAGAGAGGCATACAAAATTTTGTGCTTTTTTTGGACATTCTGAGTGTTTTCACTTGAAAATTTAATTTATTTTTCTATGAAAGAAAAAACCCACTTTATTCTTATTGATGTAGTCCATTTTCCAGCCTGTAAACTGTGTATTTCAATGACCATTTTTATGACCCTCCTTTGTTTACTGAGTCCTCCACATCCAGCATTTCATACTACACAGCATCTCTGGCTAATGCTCATTGGGTCTGCTTTCAGTGTAGTAGGATTCACACAAAATATTCCCATGCTTCAAACAGGTTTGCTCTGAGTCCAGCAACTCTTTGTTTGTCTCTTTGGAAGGGAGAAGTCAGTATCCCATATGCCACTTACTGGAATTTCAGGGGAAAAAAGAGAAGTTCTGTGATGGTATTCATGCTAGGGATTTGATTCAGTGATACGGTTTACAACTATAGCTTTTTTAATATGGTGTATCAAAAATTATATTGCAACAGCACATGAATCTTTAAAGAAGCTGCTACTGAAAGACCAAACACTGAAGAATTTCTCCTCCTAAGAAGGTTCACCATAACCTGCTCAGTATCTCCTTAAGCAGTTTCTGAAGTCCTTTTGAGTTTTAAAATGCAATGCTTTTTCTGTCATATAAACTGCATCAATAAACATTTTTGTTCATGAACAGGATGTTAAATGCCAATTATTGTAAACATTCATGTGAGTATTCTTTTCCACTAGAGTTTTTGCATTTTCTTTCAGGTTTGTCGAATTTAACAGCAATTTTCCCTAAACTCATCTACTATGATAAATTACTGAGGATTCAAAGAGACAAGTTTCTCAACACATTAGAATTAATTGTGAAGTCAGTAAAATTACAGCACTTTATACCACTTAAAAACTTAAAATCTGATACAGGTGTTTTAAGTGTTTGTCTGCAATTTTGTATCTCGCTGGATTTTTTTTTTTTAAATTGAAAGTGAATTGTGTAAGCTCTTAGGGTTGTCATTATCTTTTATATGCCTGGAACTTGCAATTCTGCAACCAAACTACAACTAGTAGATTATAACAGTATATTTAAAAAAATAAGAATTCAAGATGAGATAGTTTTATAGCATGCTTCCCATTAGCATTTTCTCTCTTATTTCTCTCTCTTAGCTAAAATAAAGTGTATTTATAAACAAAATAATTACTAGATTTATATACGCCAACATTAATATCTATCACAGACGCCTCATACATTAAAAGTTTCTATCTTTTGAGTTTCAGTTCCACAACAACTCAAATCATCCCTGTCTCATTGCTCCCCTGTGGCAGTAAATATTATGGACTCTTTTGGCTGGGATGTTACGATCACAGCTGAACATAATCATACCTAGTACATAAATACAAAATCTACCATGGTTTTCTCCAGAAAGATATATGGAGAAAAAGGAAGGAGAAATGGGGACCAAAAAGGGAATGAAACACTGCAGCTACTTCTCAATATAAACTGGCAAATGCTGGAAGTACTGCTCTGAGATTTCAGATACACTATTAGAATCTAACAAAACAATAAATTTTCGACAATTAGAAAGAATGCCAATAAGAAAAGCATGATTTTGATTGTATAAAAAATGTAATTGTAAGCTTGGGTCTTGAAAATACACAATACTGCTCTTTCACGCAGGCAAATATTTTCTCTCCGTTATTACTTGTAGTTAGTTTCCCAGTAAGAAGTGTCCCTGAATGCACATTTGTATACTTCTGTATTTTCCTACAAAAAGTTACTCTTGTTTCCTGCCTATTTCAGTTCTCCTCTGCTTTACAAAATGTCAAATTTGTTTTAGCATACACTGTCTGCAGCACTTCTCTGAGCTGGACGGAAATAGATGAAAAAAAAGCTCATCCGGACAGGCACTGCTATCAGCTGAGAGACAGCAGACATTTTACCTGGGCTGTGCTGTGCTGGTAGTTTCCAAATACGTGCTGAAGACCAACTGCTGGTTTTGAGAACAATTCTCTGCTCTGCATCAGTGTAAAATCAAACAGGTTGTGTCACAGATTTTTCCGGGGTGTATCTACTTCGCTGCGTATTTTCACCCCCAACAGTCTCTGGCAGTAGAACTAAGTGGTTTCTCAGGCCAGGGTGGCTCACACGCACACTGCTCCCAGAAGGACCTTCCTGGCTGCTTCTTGGCCCCAGCTGGGAGCCTCCTATGGCCCAAGACATAATTTTGTGCTCTTCAATTCAATTTACTTGAGGCACTGTGAAGGCTGTGGTGCATCTTATCAGTGCATTAGTAACAGAGTGCTGAGGATTTCGCTACATGCCGTAAGAGTAGGCCAAGAAACTTTAGGACAGAAGATGTTTACTTGGGTAAGACTGAAAGACCAGAACACAGAAACAAAGTGAATTTCAAAGTACAGAAGCACAGTTTCATCCCACCTAATACCAATATCCTAGTTGAAAACATTATCCCAGAATCTGTCCCAACATTTATCAATGTTTATTCCTTCCAAACCACTACCATTATGCTGTTTCCTACTAAAATAAACATAATAATAATGCAGACCCTTTTTTTTATCTATCTTTACAGTGAACAAACTTAAATACCTTGAAGTTCCCTATGATTACCACATATGAAACAGCTTTAAGAGTATATCATTACAGAATGCAACAAGATATTCACAGTATGTCTATTGTAAGTTAAGCTCCTATTATATGCAAACATTGTTGCAAATGTCCCTATAATTTAAGAATAATATGAAAACTTTTAAGGAAAGATTATGCACTCTAGTTTACTTGAGCTGAGGTTAAGTAAAAATTACTAATGTGTGATATAATCAATTAAAATGAAGTTAAACTGCCTTGGAAATTATACCTGCTTTAATATACTCTGGAAAAATATTTTCTTCCTTAATTCCTAAATACCTGCTTCTTCTATGACCTTCCCAAATTGTGGAAAAAACATATCACAGAGTCTGCCTCTTGATTTTTATTGATTATAACAATACTTGTAAAAGTGCAATAGTGGTATGTGGTGTGTATTTTAAAACACTAGAGAAACAAGTAAAATGACTCTGAGAGCAAATTCCTTCACCTTCCTTTTTCTTCCTTCTTCCTTGACCACGTCCTATGATGAAGGTTCTGTAACCTCCTTTGTAGCTGAAAATTCAAAGGCGCTGTGATTTTCTTTTTTTTTACACTCTCCTTCAGTTTCAGGCATCTTTACCTTTTCACTGGTAATAAAAATTTTCCTTTTTAAGGAAGGATTCTTTCCTGTTACTGTCATATCACCTTTCTCCTGAAGTCTCCTGCCCCATCACTTTTACTTTTTCTCCCTTCCCACTGCCTCTTTTCTGTTTCTAATCCACCCTAACTGTACCAGAAAGTAAGTTAAACTCATAAAGTAAATCACAGTAGATAACCAGGTTGTTTTGCATATAAATATGTAAACCACACACAGTCTTATAGAAAGTACGGAGCCCAGCTCCATAGTTCTCAAATCTTTGGAGAAAGACAGGGATGAAGGAATGGAGACACCCATTTGTGCATCCATCTATTTTCAACTAGATTAACTATCTCCTATATTTTATTTTTCAAAGTACAGTACTAAATCTAATCCCACCAATATCTGTGTCTCTGTGTCACACAGAGACAGACAGAAGAAGTAGTAAATAAAGCAGAAGTAAATAAAGCAGCCCCTTTCCTCAGCTTGGCTTGCTAGCGGCTCCTCTATTCAATACTTAAAACAAACTACACGATTTACCTTTTCTCTATAGTGCTTGCTACCCATATTCTGCTTTTTCACATTGTGATATTAGCACTGCAAAGATATCATTGAGAAAACAATGCACATTCAGGTGATGTCCCTTCTATACTCTCTCTTACATGGGACAATAACACAGACATATTTCATGCATCAAACAGTCACACAATACAATCACTTTAGACAGACGTAAAAGACGTTTTCTGTAATACTGACCTATGCCATGAAGAAAAAGAAAGGAGGGCACAAATCAGTATGAGTGCAGGGTACTCATTAACTGAAGCAGAGAAAATCCAAAAGTCTGACTATATTTCAAGTCACATCTATAAAAAACAGCAACATCAAACTTCCTGAGTTTGTGCTCTCAACAGTAATTTACATTTTTTGACAGGAGGACTTATCTACTTTCTTTTTAGTAGAAAATATATTTTTCTAATAGCAAAACTGGGAAAGAACAGTTATTAGTCAACTCAGCTTTTCAGTATGAAGCTCTCACTTTAAAAAGCTTGCCACACATCTGGATTTATACCTCTATTACTTTAATTGGATCACCCAGGAAAAAAGGAACCGAATAGGCACTGTTCAGTTTCTGTTAACATCTTTTCAATGTATTTATTAGGTCATCAACATACAAAAAAGAATTTTATGAGAATTCAAAGGTGGAGGGCATGGGGAGAGGAAGAAAAACTTTTTTAAAATCAGTAACTTCCAAGACCTTGAAAGAGTGCAGAAGATTAGGGATTTTCTTTTTGGCCAGGTCAGAGGAGTGCCTTCCTTCTTCTCTGTTACAGAGTGCATAGCCCTCCTAATAGAGGCATGTCAGTACAAAATAAACACCTCTTGCTCCAGTCTTATCATTGTTCTGCTCCCTGACTTTTGTGTAGCAAAGACCAAAGATGATTCAACTTCCAGCTCTGAAGTCAGTCCTGTTATTGACTCTACTAACAGCAGGAGCAGAACAGAAATAAATTTCATCAAGAAGGAAAATTCGCTCTATGCTGATTTTATTTCTGGCTTACAGTGGAGCATCACCTTACGTGTGCCAAGCACTCAAGCCTTCAGCCTGAGAAATCAGGAAATGAAACTACTACATCTGAGCTTTACCAATAATAATAAAAATTGCCTTCTCACAATTGATAATCTTGCCTTCCTGCTACCATTCTTTTTCCTGCAGACAAGACATTTCCCTAAGAAGACTTTATAAATCACAGCTAAGAATTTGAATGTAGGGCAAGATTAATATTCCATGGGGAAAAAAACTGCCATGTAATTTCTTCCAAATTAGTCTATTTATTTCAGTATCTTTGAGGACGCTTTATTAAAGCACTAAGGCTACCACAGGTGAGTAAGAATATGGAAATAACCCATCAAGAAGAAATGCTCTTGAAAATATCCCTGGGTGCTAGACCCATCTTGTTACCTGTATTTTGTACAGCAATAGATGGCACTTGAGATCAAGTCACAGTAATGCCCAATCACTTTGTCATACAAAGGATTATACTTTTTTCCAAAATTGACACCACTTGCTCAGACTCTGATTTGAAAAAAATGGTGAGGAAACTAACTTTTATAAACTGCGAAAAACACTTATTTCCTTGCAGGCCCTTGTGAGTTTGTGATCTTAGAGTAAGCAGGACACAGCGTGTCCTCAGAGCTCCTACTCACCAGGTTACTCTGCTGCTGTGTGTTTGTGTATGGACGTCCACTGGGGTAAGTCACTGTGAAAGGCAATTAATGCACTCAGAATATGGAAATAGTGATGCCTTTTTTAACTTTTTTGCAACGTTTGGATGATACTGATCTGTTCTCATTTTCTCATGATCTTTCTTGAAGAGAATCTAAGGGGATCTGAGAAGAAAAATCTCTGTAACTGTGTATTAAAGGATCAACTGTTACGAATATTGCACAGTATTTATTCATCCTCAAGCTCCTTGCAGATGTCTTCATGATGTGGGTCCCTTCCAGCTCGGGATATTCTATGATTACATGATTTCTTCCACTGCGGGAATGGTTTTGCTTAACCATCTCTAATGACTGCGACTATCCCACAGACTGCAAGAACATTTCTCACATTGCCAGGACAATGAGAAGTTCATTCAGCAACCTCCAGTGACTGGAGCAAAGCAAACACAGTTGGAACAAACTGGTAAACCTCACTCTAACTCTGTTCATATAGTTTCCCTAGAAACTGCTAACTGTAGTTAATGAGGAGAACGAATTACTCATTTAGCTCATTGTGTAACAGTCTTTTTCTCTCAACAGAAATCCCACCATCATTATAGCTTCACACTTATCTTCCATACCAGTACTGTCTCACTGGAAAGAAGGTAAGACAAGAATACATCCAAGTGTCTCAAACCAAGAGTGAATGATATCCCAAAATACTAATGTAGTGAATATCTGATATTACTGATGATTTTTAAAGGACTGGCCTTTTTTCTAAATCAAATGGCTTTGTTTTACTTAACTTACCTTTGGTGAGTTATATTTAGCAATATTTAACCTGACTTCTTCTTCATTGTTTTTATATTCTGAAATTCCAAAGCTCTCAATTTAAGACAATGACTAAGTATAAAATAACCAGATTCATCTTCCTTTCTTACTATAACAAGAAAAAAAAAGCTTAACTAAGCCTTTATAAAAATACTGAGTTATCAATCACTGTGTCTGACCCAAGTACTCTTTCTGTCTAGAAATTTTTGCTGTTGTACTACTTAACATGCTAGAAAACAAAACAAAAAAATGAATCATTGTTTCAAACCCAGGCAGCAGCTATCTTTCAATCCTTGCTAACACATGGGAAATGAATTCATTCTTTACTGAAAGCACTGTCTTACTCCACTGGGGCTGTTTGTCAGTTCCTCCAGGGTGACACTAAATCAAGTTGCAAAGTACTGTAATGTAAATCACAGCCTAATTTACTTGTCACTGTGTTGTGACACTTGGTTAAAAATGCTTTTTAATTGCAAAGATAAATTATACATTAACAATTCTTGGTGGCAGTTTCAATACTGCATCAGATTATTTCACTCTAGAGAAAGGAGCCGAACAACTACACAACCACAAGCTATGACAGAATATTTTTAAATTGTCGGGTTGTTCAGATTGATGGTGTTGGTAGCGTTGTGATGATGAGTTCTGTCCTCCACAAAAACAAAAGTCATAATCAGTCTTTTATATTCAGTAACTCATGAAGAAAAAGTACTCTGTTTTCTTGAACCTTTCAGATCACTCTCCTGCTTCTTGCTTGCAAATTAGTCAGACTCCCAATAGTAATATGAACTGGTTCTCAGTCATGCTGAAAAATAAGCCTCTCTCTATTCTATAATCTAGGACAGGGAAATGATTGAAAATAGAAAAAATATGGTTTAAAAAAAAAAAGGAAGGAAGCTGCTGAGTAATTGTTGGTGATTTAGAGTATCTTCACCTTTAGAATTGCAATTCTCTCCGCACAAACTAGGTTTTTCCTGCTGGAAGCTAGACTGGATCCGTCACCTCCCTGCAGCCAGTAGCCAGCAAGCAATGATCAGTAGTCAATGGCCTACAAGTAAAAGGCTCCACATTGCACTTACGAGTATCAGACCAGAACAAAGCACTCTGCAGAATGTCAAAGTATGGCTCACTTCTATATATTGAATTTTGTGCATGCTACTCCTCAGTCATGCACTTCCCATGTATGTCTATTACAGCCTACTGTAGTGTAGGTTGTTCTAACAGATGTGTCTGTGCCCCTATGATCACAGAATCACAGAATGGGTAATGCTGGCAGGGACCACAGGAGGTCATCAGATCCAACCCCCCTCAAGCATGGTCACCTCAGAGCACATGGCACAAGTTTGCATCCAAGTGGTTTCTGAATATCTCCAGTGAGGGAGACTCCACAACATCTCTGAGGAATCTGTTCCAGTGCTCAGTCACCTGCACAGTAAAGAAGTTCTTGCTCATGTTCAGTTGGAACTTCCTGTGCATCAGTTTCTGCCCATTGCCTCTCATCCTATTGCTTAGCACCAATGAGCAGAGCCTGGCTCCATCCTCTGACACTCTCCCTGCAGATACTGACAGACATTGAAGAGGTCCTCTCACAGTTGAACAGACTCAGCTCCCTCAGCCTTTCCTCATAAAAGAGATACTACAGTACCTCGATCATCTTTGTCACCCTTCACTGGATATGCTCCAGGAGCTCCATGTCTTTCTGGTCCTGAGGAGCCCAGAACTGGATACAGTACTCCATGTGAGGCCTCCCCAGGGCTGAGTAGAGGGGCAGGATCACCTCCCCTGACCTGCTGGAATGCTCTCCTAATGCACTCCAGGTCACCCTTGGCCTCCTTGGCCACAAGGGCACTGCTGGCTCAGGGACAGCTTGGTGTCCACCAGGACCCCCAGGTCCTTCTCCACAGAGCTGCTTTCCAGCAGCTCAGCCCCCAGCCTGAACTGGTGCCCGGGGTTATTCCTCCCCAGGAGCAGGACCCTGCATTTGCCTTCATTGAATTTCAGACTTCCTCTGCTACTCTGCAACCCAGGGCTTGCTATAAACAGAAATCTGTCAAACACAACTTGCAATATATGAGCTAAGGATATTCTGTCAGTAAGGTGTGACATGGATGTACTACAGAGCTTACACAAACGTGACACTATCAAAGACATGAGAATTACACATTCATTTTAAGATCACAGAAGGAAGGTTTTGAAGTGGGATTTTCAGACATATGTTCTGATTCCACTGAGCTGATGGTCACCTCAATTTTGATAATTCTGATGGTCTGAACCATCAAGGGCAAAACATACAGACTGAAAAGAGCTCATCTAGAAGGGGAGAGAGAGTCAAGAGGTGGATCAGCCCCCTCTCACACTTGCACTTGCAATCTTGTCCCTTTGTCAGACATTTGATTTTGCAGAAAATTCCCAACCCTTGGCCTGCACCACCTGCTGCAAGATGCTTACCAGGTGTTTCTTTCCCAGGGCACAGAAACTGCCTCACACCACTGGCTTGGCTAATATCCTTAAACAAAACCAGCCTCTTCCTAGATCTCCAGGGTGCTCTTTTCACTGCCCATTAGCAGGGCACAGGGTCTTCTTATGCTCATGCTTTCAAAGCCTTTGCTGCTAACCGAGCCCCTAGGCTGTACATCATCCTCTCAGCAAGTGCCACCACAACACTCTGCACAGCGAGTCATCATAATTAGCTGATAATGAACCTAACAGAAGGCAAGGCCTGGGCCCTGCACTTTTTATCAGAATGCCTCTTCTCACGAGGCAGAGTTATCAGCAATGACAACATTGTTTTTACTGGGTATAAAAGTGCTTCAACCATCACAGCACGCAAGGATGTATCCATGTTTAGGATCAACCAGACAAGCCTCGCTGGCACTGCAATGCCCATAACCAGAATGAAGCCTTCACAGCCACTGCCCAAGCTTTGTTGTAGCTTCCTGTCTACGCAAACCAGAAACAGCCAACTTGGGATGCTTTCCAGCACCTTTTAAGACACCTGAAACTTGTATGAGGGCTTCTTTCACTTAATTAACGTGGAAACATTTTAATGAGGTATTTCTGTCAGAATGACATTGTCAGCTTCAGAAAACAGGCTGAATCTTTTATGATAAAAACACCCTAGACTATTGCTTATAAATTAATTTCTGTGATTTAGACTGCTAGCAAACTGTCTTCCTCTTTTCTGACTTTTCTTAATGACAGTGAATAGATTTAAAAATCAGGAGGCAGATTTCCTGTAATAATTAAGTGTTTAAACAGCATGCAGGAGCTTGGAAGCTTGGAAGACTTCTTAAAAAGTACATAACCATCACTGAAATATGCAAGTGCGGACACCTAAATCACTAGCTGTGTCCTGAAACACAGTTGGTTGGTATTAGGTTGTAAATTATTATTTCCCGGTACGCATAGTAAATCTCCTTATTAAAATTCCCTTTCTGAATATTTATGCAAAGTCTGCGACCCCCTATGCATAAGAGACCTGTATTATCACACAGAGTAACTTGGCAGTTTCAAAGAAACCTAACATAATTAAATCAAGCCAAATGAGAAATGAAAGGAGCACAACCAAGCAAGGGGTGACACCCTGAACTTCCACAACACTGCAGTATTAGAAGCATCCAGAGCATTACAATACAAAGCTCCAAAACACTGATTTAGAAAGTCATTCAAAAATATAAATAGTTTGTATTTTGAGTTGTTGCCCAACTCAAATCTTTAATATTAAATAAATTAGCCCTTTAGAATTTGTGATCTGTCTGCTTTTTGGAGTATATTTTGAGTGTGTCTTCAATAAAACTAAGTATTTTGTAGGTGAGAAACAGCAAGGAATCCCTGAAGACACTGACTCTTGCTGCCTATTACTTCAAAAACTGCTTAGTCTACTTCATAAACTAGTCAAACATAGTCTTCAAGGATTCTTCACCCCTTAATTATTGCTCTGGCAGATTATTTCTGCATGATTCTTATATTTAAGGACCTCCTTCACATTTTCAGCTCAATCTGTTCCTGAGCAATTTGTTTCTTTTGAGTCTGCAGCTGTGCTGGATGTTTGCAGGTGGTTTGTGGTTTTCTGATCTGGCTTGTTTTTTTTTTTTTCCTCAATGATAAAAACACAAGAGGATGTTTTAATCCCCTCCCATGGGCTCTGTCTCCCCTCCTCTGGTCACACAGGAGGTCTCTCAGCACGTGTTTACAGTCATCATTCAGGAATACAATACTGTCAGCAACGTGTAGGGTTGTGGAAGCAATTCCATTACCCTTTCCTTATAAAATTGCAGTCACACATGCCTTTTTCCTACATAATCACATCAGAAGATTGCAATTATTTAACAATCTCATGAGACTAGGTTTGTTCTTTTTTCAACTGACACTTCCAGGCAATGAGCTCTTTTTTGAAAGAATTCTTAAGCTTGAGATAAAACACCTTATGTATCTTTGTAGAATATGGTTTAATTTCAATTTCTAGTCCCATACTTTACAAGAAAATTAGGTTCTTCATAGTTATGAAGCATCATAATGTTGCAATGAAATTATTAGTATGATACAGTTCTAGCAGTTTATCAGTGTCATCAATAGAAAATCTGTGCATGTAATTTTCAGATGTACTTCCATATTATCAATTTTTTGCAAACATTTTTGATTACAATGTACAGATGCTATGGAGCTTGTGCTATGTGACAATAGGAAAAAAAGGTGGAAAATTAGAACAGTATTAGTAGAATTAGAAGTATTTGTAACAGCACGTAACTCTCCCTCCCCACAATAATGCTGATGCCAACAACAAAATTTACACTGTAATCAGAATAAGCTACAGATAAGCTCTATACATAAGTAAAAGCATCTTAATACCAATTTGATCGTATTAAAGGAGTTTGAAAATGGTTGCATATGCATATCATTAATGGCTTTGTAAACATGCAAAATGAAATAGTATTAAAAAATATAACTTTAAATAGGAGTTTTCAAAAACCTTTCCAAGACGCTCATTTTTGTATTCTTCAGGGAAAATTTAATGTTGATTTTGTAGCAAGTAGAAAATTTAAATTATTTTTTTCTAAACAATTGTTTTGAACTCAAACCCAAGTATTTCAAATCGCAGCCTGAAGTCACAGCAACTTCAGCCTTTCTTGCAAGTCTGAGAGTATTGCCAGATGCCATAGACTATTAGCTGATGCTTTAAACTCACTTTTTTGAATTCTCTACATTTTGAATGAAAAAAGTATCATTTTTCCCATTACAAAATTTGTGAAATTTTTAAGTACATTATTTAGTATTGTTGCCAATCTACTGCTGCTTCTTCTTTATTTCTCACCCTCCCACCTCCTGCCTTTTTCTTCTTTTAACTTTGAAAGCTTCAGTGCTCAAGGGCGTATGTAAAATTCTGTATACAGTAATTCTTATGTTCTGGAAAGAATTTAGCAAGAATTTATAACACAGCCGTGCATCTTTACTTGAAAACATCAATTTCTGCATATATAAGAACATATTATTTACAAATACATTTTGACAGTTTTAAGTTTGCAAATGCAAACCACGAAATTTGGGTAAAATGCTGCAGTTAGATGATGCCACTGAATACAATGTGAGAGAGAAAGAGGCAGAGAACATACATATGTGTGTGTGTACATCAAGAAACACAGCCAAATTATTTTGATTTCACATCTAAAATGCCGAAATATGATTTTTATTCTGAAGTGCTCATCACATGCAGAATTCCCACTGAGCAGGTTTTATTTGTCTAGCACAGAGAATCAACTTACACTGTTCTTATTCCTGGCTGCTGAAATGCCATATTTACAAAACTTAAAGTTGTGGATGTACTTTAAAAAAATTAAGGAGTTTCTCAGCCACTATAAACTTTTATAGCTCCATTAGCTTGAAATTACAAACTACAGTAACTGAAGATCAGTCACGGCATGGGCTTGATTTTTTTTTAGTTTGGTTCTTAACTTCAAGCAAACTTCTTCTAACACTAGCAATGTACCAATAATTCAATGGGGAGCTTTTTCATGTTGTTAAATCTCACAAACTTGAAATTAGCAAAAATTTTCCAGTGTTAACAGCCATTATTGTTGAGAAAGTTAATACTGGCCACCACAAACCATACAGCAGTGCCTGCTGGCCTTAAATGACTGCTGAGTTGAGAGCTGATGCTCCCAACAGAGAGAGAACTTCTCTCTGTGGTTTTGGGTGCATTGATTCATATGATCTACTACTAACAGAGCAGAGCTCTGTAAGGACCCACAGGACACCAAAGCAAAATAGAATCTTTCTAACCATGTTGTCATGAGTAGGGTCAGGTCACAATGACCCAAAGATCAACTGCCTCCGAGTTCCTGAGTGCTCTTCTGAGCCACCCATCTTCTCACAGTATTTCCCTCTGACAAGCACCTCTTTATGATTCAGAGTGAGAAATGAAAACTTCCTCCAGACCTGCTGTGAAAAGTCAAACAGTGGAATGGGAAGGTGGGAAAACCTAAAGCTGTCTTGGCTCACACCAGCGATGTTTGTGCAAGCAGCATTTGTCATCCATCTCCTGGTGCACCAGTTCTGTTGTGCTGTATTCTCCCAAATTACACAGAAAACACACTTTAAGGGCTGACCACATTGAGCACAGGGACAAAGATTCATAATGGACAAGAAACTTTTAACAGGAGGTGTGCTGTTAGTGTTTGCCTAGTTTAGTAAAGTTTAAAATTAAAGTTTAGAACTGGCCTGATACATCAGTCTTCTAAAGACTCCCATCACAGCAATCTCTAATTCAATATCTGATATATATATAGATATGGACATATAGATAGATCTAGATATATATGTAGATATACATATATACTCAAACTCCATTATACGAGTCAATTAATTGCAGTTTTTTACCCAAATTCCATGTTTTGCATTTTTACCTACCTGAAATTGTCAGTGCACTATCACATTCTCTTCAGTTACTGCCCAGAATTACAAATCGTATGTGCCAGGGAAAAGTGAAGTACGTACCTCAGACAGTGCTCAGTAGGTATTCAAGAAGACAGAATGACAAGAATTATTAGAGAGGTAATACATGAACATATACTTTGCTGCTGTGTAAATCAAGGTCTAACTACATTTTAAAGGATGCATGAAATTTCATAAACTATAGTAGTACTGGGATCAGATGATCAGAAGCACACAACTTTCCTTTTTAAAAGGCAAGACTAAATAGACTGGGATTCTTCAGCTCGGGAAGATAATGACTGAAGAGAAATGACACAGATGTCGAAAATCTCTAAAAATCATTAATGATACAGAGAATGAGAAGGGTACAGGATTATTCACTATCTTAAAGCTCATTTAAACTCCTACTTTTTCAGTTGCTAACAAAATGCAAAGAATATATTCTCTAGAAAGCTCTCAATACAGCAAATTTCAGTACAATAAGATCAATCTCACCAGCTGAGAGAAATGAAGAGAACAGAGAAGTCCTCCCACGAAGAGGAGCAGCTGAGGGATCCAAAGCAAAAGTGGCTTAAAAAGCAGAAATTCGGATTGGCTTTATGTAACAAAAATGCAAACATACTGACAATGGAGGCCAAAGACAGCATACTTTTCTGATCAGGATGATTATATTCAGCTTATAAAGGAACAGCATCACCAAGAATTGCTCATGTGCCTAATCTGTGTTGTCCTAAATATCCTTTCTAATAGTTCCAGAGCATCCTGGACAGAAGTAACAGTAGGGAAGAGGAGCAGCTGTTAACAAGGTCAGATCACACAGAAGGACCTAGAGGCAAAGAAATGACCCAAGAACAACCAGGACCTAGACAGAGACAGCACTTCCAATGTCACTTTAGCTCACAGAGGAGACAATGATGATGATGGTTTTGGGGGCAGGGGGAGTAAGATAACAGTACTTCAGGCAGAACTGAAGGGGTAACAAAGATCCCTAGGGGAGAGGAGTAAAGAGAGAATTTTCCCATGACTCAGAGAAATGCCATGGAAGCTCTGAAACTGGTAAAACACATAAGGGCACAGAAACAGGTGGTAGAGTTCAGTAGGGGAGAAAAGGAGACCCTGAGCTGTCAGGTTCAGGGAACGGGGAAGACTAGGGAAGGAAAACAAAGGCCAGCAGGGAAGATGGCAACAAAAATCACATGTGCTTTAATAAAGCATCACAAATGCTTTATTTAAGCTGGAGGTGGAATTGAGATGAATCAGAGCTCTTTTGAAAGAAACAGACCCAGTCTTCCCACAGTTTCAGTTCTTGCAAGAACAAAAGAAATCAAAATGATGTAAATTTGCACCAGGTGTGCATGCCCTCACACAAAACCACTGCAAAACACATGAAATAAAAGCGTATTCTCTAATCCATTTGTTGTTACCTTCGAGTAATGACCAGCAATGCTTATGTTTCCTTCCTGGCCAAGTTCATTTTTTTTAAGTTGCTTGATAACTTGCTTTTCCTTTTCAAATCTCCCCTTCCAATCTAAACACTGCATATTTCAAATGGGCACACAGCTTTAAGTTTAGTTCTTAATTAGAAAATACAATGATTCTGTCTCATCCATAAGTGAACAAGAATACCTATTACTCTGATGATTAAATTTAGACAGGTTAATTAAATCTGTTTAAACACAGTCTGCCCTTTAAGCTATAGTTAGAAAAAAAAAGTCATATTTCTGAGTCACAGGAGTTAAATGAGTTCATTAGTCAGGGTTTGAGACAAATTCTCCATTGATGTATAGAGGTACAGGTCTGCTGAAGTCAACAGTGCTGCTACTATCTACACAACTGAGGAACTGACTCATTATTCTACCCTAACTGCATTTGCATCTTCAAGTTTAAGTGCATTATTCTGTTGGCAAAGATTAAACCACTACAACTCTCTGACAGGTGAGGCCACGCCAGTAATGAGCTCTTAAGCACTGATGTAGAATCATAGCAAAAAAAAAAATTACATGGGTCCAATTAAGACAATATAAAAATTTCTCTGGAGTGCCAGGATGATTTCAAGACGTAGAGCAGTGTTAAAGATTTAGTCCCCAACGCTGAGTAATTTTCAGGAAAAAGGTGTTGTTTAAAAAGTAAATGTGCAGTGACAGTACATTGATAGCTATGCAAAATGCACTCAGTGCTGTCATACTTAAAAAGGAGAAACCTGTAAAAACTGCAAATTTAACCCACTCAGCACTCATTTAATGAAATGCTTCTGTACAAATATTTATTGTCTTCCAATAGAAGAACACTTATGGGCTAACTCAAGCTCCTGCACTTGAGAAAGAGTTTGTTTTATTTGAGATGGGGTTTATGTATCACCAACTGCTGTACTGCCTGCAGAAAGGCAATTCACATCTTTCTGTTTATTCAAGTTGGTGTATATTTCATACCTGATTTGAATGACCTTGGTTGGTGTGGGTGCCTAACTTCAGATGTTTCTCTTTCTCAGCACACCATCGCACATAGTCCAAACACCTTCATGGTAGCACCAGGCAGAGATCCTGCTTTCCACCAGTTTTGCACAGCTGATGACGTGCTGTGGATTAATGCCCCCTGTCACCTCAACAGGAAGCCCACAAGACACACATTCCCCTCTGTTTCTCCAGGAGCCACAAGTTATTGAGTCGGCACTTTCTCATCAAAGCCATGTTCCTGATAGCTGACGTTCTGCTTGTGAAAGAGACTTTTGGATTTCAGGACAGCCCATAACTATAGGATTGAGTAGGGCCTGCACTGAAACAGTGTCAGCACAACTATTTCCATTGGAACAGTATAGGAAATTATCCACAGCCAGGTACCGTAGTCAGGGTGACACCTAACAAGATTAATATTTAAAAATACCAGTGATTACACAGAGTTGTCAGATGCCAACCAAATTAATTAATTTCCAGCTAACCACTAAAAGCTCAAACTCTTAAATCTAGGATTCAACACTGGCAAATAATTTTGTTAAAACGTGGAAAAACACAAAAACAACAGGAGGGATTGTTGAAATGGTGTAGGGGTATATCTCTGCAGATCCTATGAAACTCATGTTTCACAAAGTCAATAAAACATCATCAGTGAAAGTCAATCTAAAGTATTTTAGATTTTTTTCTAGAGGCAGTTGTGAAGTACCCTGAACAATGATTTAAAAATTTTGCCACCTGCTTCAATACGTATCCAACAGGAAGCAATTTTTAATTCCAAGGCAAGTAGAATATATTAAAACATGGGCAACTGCAGGAAAATTTAATGTTCAACACTAAAGAAATAAAAAATCTGCATAAATTACATAAATCAATAACTGATTTTAATAAGTTCATCTTTTTATCGGCATATTTCCAAAGTAGTATTTACTCAGAACTGTAAATGCAGCAACAAGGCTGCAGCCTCATAATCAGTAAAACCCCCAAAATCTGCAATATAGAATAAGCAAGTTGTAGTTCACATAGGTTAATTTCAAATCACCCCATAGAGACCTTTGCCAAACGCTTTTTATGTTTCATGGAGCGTTAATGACCAGTGAGCCAAGCTGAGCAAACAGAACTCGAGTTCAGAAATTTGGGCCAGATTGAAGGGAAGGATAAAGACATCTTAATTGCTTTTTTATTATTATTATTTTAAACTCTGAGAAAATGTGAAACAAAATGCCTCTGAACAGTTGTGTCGGAAATTACATTCAGCAAGGTTTACCAGCCTTTATACCCCTTCTGATCAATCTTTCATTCAAGTCATAAATGCAATAAGTCCTTTAGACTGATCATATGGAAACCCATGCATATGGTTAAGTGTTTGCCCATTTCAACAGGAATGTGTATATATATTCATGTGTATTACACATGCATATATTTCTAAGTATCAACACAGGCTGGGAGATGCACAGATGGAGAGCAGCCCTGTCCAGAAGGGCTTGGGGGTGTTGGTGGATGGGAGGCTGGACATGACCCAGCCATGTGCACTTGCAGCCCAGAAAGCCAAACGTGTCCTGGATATAGATGTGTCCTGTATCCAAAAAAGTGTGGCCAGCAGGGTGGGAGAGGGGATTCTGTCCCTCTGCGCTGCTCTGGTGAGACCACACCTGCAGGGCTGCATCCAGCTCTGGATCCCCAGCACAGGAAGTACATGGACCTGTTGCAGTGAGTCCAGAGGAGACCACCAAGGTGATCAGAGGGATGGAGAACCTCTCCTGCGTGGAAAGGCTGAGAGACTTGGGATTGCTCAGCCTGGAGAAGAGAAGACTTCCACACAACCTAATTGCAGCCTTCCTTCAGTGTCTGAAGGGAACCTACAAGAAAGCTGGAGAGGGACTTTTCACAAGGGTATGTAGCAATAGGACAAGGGAGAATGGCCTGAAAATAGAAACTCAAAGTAGCTTTCAATCAGGTATCAGGAAGAAATTTTTCCTGTGAGGTGCTGAGGCACTGGAGCAAGGTACCCAGAGAAGTTGTGGATGCCCCATCCCTGGAAGTGTTGAAGGCCAGGCTGGATGGGGCTCTGAATAGCTTGGTCTAGTAGATGGTGTCCCTGCCCACAGCAGGGGGATTGGAACTTGATGATGTTTCAAGGTCCCTTCCAACTCAAGCCATTCCATGATTACAATACTGTTCCGAGAGCAAAGTCAGAGGAGTAGAAGACAAATAGCTATGATGCTGACCAGTCTTTCTCCCACTGAAGTCTGTCACTGCATTCTAAAAAAAAAATTCAATCTTTGACATATTAATGCAATTAAATAATCCATGCGAGAAGGACACAAAATACACTGAAATACTCCTTCAAAAAAGTTATTTTTTTTCATCAATAGAAGATCTGCAAGACAACATACTTTTTGTGTCTCAGTCTTAACAGAGTTATCATGGCAAGCGACACTCAATTCAAGTAGTACACAGTATTAATAATGTTAATAATACAAAAACAAAATTTAAAAGAACTTTATTTAGAAGACAAAAAAGCATTTGAACCTTGAGTGCTAAAGAATGGTGTTAACTTTCTCTAAAGGTGTCAAGTTCATTACAAAATTAGAAGAGGAAAAAATCCACAAAAATACAAGTACAGGAAATCACTGAGGATAAGTAAAACTTTAGTTACAAACTTCAGTTGCATGAGGATAAGTAAAATTTTAGTTACAAACTTCAGTTACAAACTTCAGTTGCATAAATTCTGACTTAATATTAAAACATGAAATTATAAAATAAGTAAAACTAATGTGTGTGGGCTTTTATTTAATAACATATATAGCTCAACAAATAATGACATTTTTTCACATGAGAATACAGTATAATAAGCTGGTTTGACAACACAGAATTACATTAGAAAATACATTCCAAATAGGTGAATGCAGGTCTTGGACTTTCCTCAGAACTATTTTGATTAATTTATTGTCTTGCATTGTGTGGTAATACAAAAAGCCTAAAATAATGAGTTTTCTCTATCCTTTACATTATTTCTAGTCAATCAGCAATAGCAATGGAGTGAGTTCACTTCGGTTTCCTGAAATATATGATTTCATTTACAATTTCTACAAACCATGGACTTGAATACAGCTCAGAAGCTACCCTCCAAAGCAGAAATGGATTATTATATTTTGTTCTACAAGGTTTACAGGATCATATGTTCTTATTTTTATTTTTAGAACAAGGAGTATATTTGTCTGTAGACAGAGATGGCATTCTTCCCACCCTTTATTTTGGTTGCAAACTACTGACATGTTAAGGACCAAAATTAAAATCTACCCATGACTGCTCTTAGCAGTTACATCCCCTCCCCTTCCCTGCTCTTCTCGACCAGGCAGGTTTTATCAGGTAGATTTTTTCATTTCACATTAATCTGTGAATTACACCTAATCCAACCTGCTACTTTGTTTCCTTTTAACTCCGATACCTGAATAACCTCTTCCTTCTGCACAGATGGGTGTAGAGGGATTACTGCTACGAAGAGGTGACAGACACCAGAGCAGAAAACTCACAGACTAGCCAAATCCATCTGAAAACAAGAGGCACAATACCCCAGTCTGGCAAGAGACTGTCATAGTCTGTAGGAGAGAAGAAAATACCAGCTGCTGCCTTCCAAAAGGTAACACTGTGAGTAACATTTCAGAGTTAGTCTGTCTAGATAGTCAGATACTACAGGAAGTTTTAGAAATTATTGCAATACTCCTGTATTACCCTTACAAGAGGATTAAAAAAAATGAAAATTAACACTATTGCATTGGGTTCTGATAGCAACATCTGAATTTATCAAATTCCTTAAATTTGATAAAATCTCTGGGTGTTCAGTCTATACTTGATATTTGATAGATCTAGTTTTGTCAGCACAGAGTGCAAACAGACAAAATATCTATAGATCAAATCATGGCATAGAAATGAAGTGCTGATTGTGTGTATTTCCACGCCATGCTTATTTCATTACAAAAACAAACACAAGAAACCATGCCTAGATCAGATAGGATATTATTTTTAAAATATGTGCATTTTCTTGTGAGCAAAAGCAAAGGCCTACCACTGTAATTATAAACAAGTTAACATTTATCTGGCAACTCCCTGCAGCAATAAACAGAAAAATATTTTAAGTTGCTCTATTTCCCATTAAAAAAAAAAAAGAAAATAAATCTGGTCAAGAATGAAGAATAAGACCATGGTATGTACTGTATGTTAAGATTTCTACCTTCTGAACCAGGTGCAAAGCAGATGTGAAACACTGTTGTTCTATTCTGATAGCATTTCATTCCCACTTTAAAAGCACAAAAGTGTCAACACAAGGTTAAAAACCAAACCAAGCCAAAATCCAAATAACACACAGGAAAACTGGTCCCTTATGTTTAAAATGTGGATTAAAGCAAAAATGAAACAACAACAACCAAAAAAATCTCAAAAAAAACCCTTCAGCACAAGAATATTGAATCCTTTAGTCCTTGAAAAATATGTAGAAAAGTTTCACTAATGTAAAATCACCTTGAAAACTGAACTTGAAAGCACTAAGAAAAACCCCAAATCAATCACTTTCTCTGCAATATGCTTACCTCCGTTTGCTGGACAAATGTCATATTTCATTGTTTTACATTATTTTCCAAACAGCTACACTGCTTTATTGCATGTTATTCAGATTCTAAGCAGAAAATAGTAACCTTGATGATACAGTAGCTTTCTGGGCTTGGTCTGAAACTTTATTCCATTTCAATGTATATATTTGTAGAAATTATGACACTTTAAGGTTGTTCCTTCAAGTACTACCGAAGTAGTTATGTAGAAGATAGGAATCACGTTATTCCATTTCTGAAACGGTTCCCATGGCAGGTTGATGATATAAGCACAGCAGCTAAAGGACAGGGCACTGCTCAGAGATTCACTGGCCTCTGAGCGGAGGAGCAGCCTTAGCTACAGTCAAGTCTTGCAAGTCAGCCAGAGGTCACCATCCCCACCAAACCATGCAGTCCCTCTCCTTTTTTCCAGGCTAAACACCCCCGGCTCCCACAGCCACTCCCTACAAGACTTGTGCTCCAGACCCTTCACCAGTTCTGTTGCCCTTTTCTATACACATTCCAGTGCCTCAGGATCCTATTTTGTAGGGAGCTGCCCAAAACTGAACAGAGTGTTTGAGATGTGGCCTCAACACCACCCTTCCCATTTTCTCCCTGAGTAACCTCACAACAATCTCAATGGCATTCTAGTTACCAAGGCCTTAGGGGTCACCAAGGTCCTGCCACTGGTCCGGTGCACGGGAAGCACATGTCATACCAACAAGAGGCAGCAGATTCTACACGGTTCAGACTATGTGTTATATCCTGCGAGCATTAAACTAGCTGAGTTACAGAGCAGGATGCTTTTAAGTGCCCCACATTATGCTCTTTGCCTCTTTAAGGGATTTCACACACATTAAATAAAGACCTCCAAGTTTTAAAATTCTTGATGTCCTTAAAATATCAGCTTTCATTTTTGCAGAACAACTCTGGACATATATAAAGTTCAACTTGTCTTCCTTTAACATGGATGCCTATTGACTTCAGGGAATAATATTTCTTTGTACCTTTAAAATGTCTGTCTATAAAATATGTAAAACTACATCAATACTATTTTGTCTAACATCAGACTCAGCTCTTCCCTGTCCCTTATAAACATTTCATATATTTCTAACTTAATAAAATACATTTTTCCAGTTTCCAAGCCTCAGTGTTAGTGACAGATGCATACACCAAAACCACCCAAACCCCCTAGTTAGCTTCAATGTCTTATCAGAGCCACACATAAGTTCTGCCAGTTGTCATGTCCCCAGAAATTAAGAAAAAAAATTTTTAAAAGAAGAGGAAAAAAAAAGAAAAAAAAAAGCCACATTCTTAAATCAACCAAAACCCCCACCACTGTTTACAATTTACATGCTATTTAATGATTAAATAAAACATTACTGTAATAGTTCTCTGCATATGACTTCTTGTTTTACATCTCCTGGCTCAAGTTACTCTTCTTAGCTACAGTGGTATGCCTCTGTTAGCATTGGTGGGGATTAGACAGATGAAACAAAGACCAAATTTGGCTAATGATGCTACTGTGCTGGCAGAACATAGTAGACTATCACAGAGACTGACTAATCTTCAAATAAATTACTAAATTTATTCCTTTTCTAAACCATGATGACAAGATTTGACAAGCCAATTTTTTATCAATGAATGCGTCTAGAAAAGTATCTGACAAAATACACAGCAAGAAAGAGAAGTAACCAGGAACTCTTGCCACAAGATATCTCAGTAGAACATGATGAAGGTGTTTTAGGACAGGCTTTGTTGGTATCTACTGTTTCACAAAACCCTGTAAGCAAGCTAAATTTTTTGCTGCAAGCCTAAGAGATATGATATTGTATTTCCAGAACTTATGTGCAATAGGCTGACCTCATCTGAAGGCTTCGTTAGTTCAGAAACCCACCTACCTCTCGACTGCCCAGCAGCTAACCCAGCTGCATTGAACCCCTCACTCCCACACCCTGTGTGGAATTTGATCTGCAGCCCCTGTTTCTTCAACAGTCAGGTAATGTAGATACTGAGCTAACTGAAGGTTAAGCCACCTGAGAGACAAGACAATGAAAGAACATGCTCTCCGTGGGAGGTAACCAACAAATGACGAATTCTCTTCATGTGTACATTCAGAAGGGGGAAAAGTGAGCATTCTTACTTTAAAATTGCCTGAAAATTGGTAGTTTGTCTCTCCAGAGAGATGAGAACTGACCCTTGGCGCCCTTCAGGCAAAGGAAGGAACTGAACCCGAATCTACACATGGTCTCATTCCTATGTTAATATCTGAGAAAAATGCTAAAGAAAAAAAAAAGGCCAAAAAAACTCCCCTGCCACTACATCTCCTCTAGATAAAGGATGTTAAGGTTCCAGGATCACCATGGAGGAAAGCTGTTGACATCTCCCCTTTAGCCTGACTTCTTAAGAAGGATGCCATGAAGGAGTAACTTGTTGAACAGCACTTTTTCCATCTACTTGCCTGCAGGCTCATTCCCCTCCCTCTTTAAGTCACATGTGCCACAAGTAAGCATATGATCAAGACATTTAACCCCGAGGGTGAAACAGGCTTCTGGATCACTTTGAACTTGGCTTAAGCACTAAGAGTTGAAAAGCTCAGCACTTTGAACATTCAGACCTCTTTTCAGATCAAGCCTCAAGTCAAACAAATAAAAGGACAAACTCACAAATTCCAAAGGTGGATTCCACAGAGTCATCATCATCGACTTCTATGGCATTAGGAGAGCCAAAACACCACCCTAGGGTTCCCAGCTGGTTAAAATGCAAGAAAGGTTTCAAAGGTGACTTTTGTGCCATGAAGGCCCATGGCCTACTTGAGAAGTAACTGGAGTACTCTATGCATTGTCCCTGCTTATCTCCTTAGATTTTGGAGGCATTAAAAAAGCAAGCCTAACTATTCTACAGAGTAGTCCATGTGATCCCTGTATTATTCCCAGGGGTACTAACAGGGTTGGTATTACAGTAATTACTGTATCCTTCTATCATAGGTTATGACAGCAAATTTCTTGGAGCTTGAATGCAGAATAAAGTAAGGAAAGAGAGAAAGAAACGATCTAGACAGACCGTTCCATGGAAATTTGAGACCTGACATGCCAAAAAAAAAATTCTGCTGGCTTAATTCTGGCTGTTTCATGCAGTCAGAAGCAGGGACTGATTGGGGGTGGGGAAAAAAGCTAGAAAGACAGACCCACTACTTTTTCCATTAAAGCATCATTTTGCAACACATTTGATTTTCTTAGTAGCTATGAACACAGTTTTTCAAAGCATGTTTTCAAACCATTAGCAGACTTCCAACAACAATCTAAAAATACTATGCCCAAAATCAGGAAACTTCACAGACAGCAATTCTTTCTGAATATTGCACTGAATCATCTTTACTTTTTCATTGACAAATCCCATCCTGTTAATAGGCGTTAATCACAACTTTATCAGTATGCAGAGTGTCTTCTATTGTGTAGATGTTCATTACAGGTAATTTGGCAGCTGTTCTAATGTGTTATCTGTTTCAGCAATGTAGAATATGTAATGACAGCTTTACTTTCTGAATTTTTATTTAGTCACGGATCTCTTTTTCTCTTCAAATGTTCATTTCAGGTGAAAGCAAGACACGACGCTCTGGTATTAAAGGGAAAGAGAGAAGCCTGGTGTGTTTTACAGGTAAATAGGATGATGATCTGTGTCACCTGACCAAAAGCCAGTTTTGAGGACTGAAATGAAAGGATTGCAAAGGTGAAGTCACAGCCTCTGAAAACCACAATCCTGTACTCCCTTTAATGTTTACTGTATGGGATAAACCCACAAGGAACCTCAAAGGAGAAACAAGGCCACTGCGACAGTTAGTGCATTTTTTAAACTGGTATTTTTTTCCATGCAGAGGAACCAGTTATCAAAACACCAAGGAGGACAAAGAAATTGAGGCAAGCACACACAAAATGTGTGGCTTTCCTTTAATCTGTTTACCAATTTGAAAAATGCAGGGAACCTGTTGTTTACAATTTGTCTGGTTATACCACATCCTTTTTTCTGTGTATTTAACTATGCTTTAATTGAAACTGGCTCTATTTTAATAATTTGTCATTTTCTTATTGGCTTCTATTAAATTCCTTGAAAAAAGAAATGAAACATATTTCAATTCATTTAACCATTTAACCCTGAAAGGATATTTACCTTTCCAATCGTGTGGTTATCACAGAACCTCAGAACAGTTTGGGTCAGAAGGGACCCTAAAGATCATCTCATTCCAACCCCACTGCCATGGGCAGGGATGCCTCCCACTGGACCAAGTTGCTCAAAGCCATATTCAGTCTGTCCTTAAACATCTCCAGAGACAGAGTATCCACAACTTCTCCAACCTATTACAGGGTCTCACCACCCTCAGAGGATAGAGCATCCTCCTAATGTCTAATATTAATCTACCCTTCCTCAGTCTGAAGCCGTTCCCCCTTGTTCTGTCACTACACACCCTTGTGAAAAGTCCCTCTCCAGCTCACTTGTAGGCGAGTTATTGGAACCCCTCCAGTTACATTAGGGCACCTAACATAATGTAAGGTGCCATAATGACTTTCTGAAGCCTTCTCTTCTCTGAACAGCCCAAACTCTCTCATCCTGTCTTCGTTGGAGAGGCATCCCAGCCCTCCGATCAAATTAGTGGCCTCCTCTGGTCTCGTTCCGAAGGTCAACATCTTTTTTGTGTAATACAACATTAGTTTTGTATGAGCTTGTATGTACATGAGCAGGATATTGAGTAGAAGAAGAGTAGGCCAATTTCGAGGTGAAAAGTAAACTAAATGAGAGTAGTTTGCTTTTTCAGCACTTCAGAACAAATTATTAAAATGAGCATGACATGCTGAAGGTCTCACTAGCAAATGTTATTATGTTCTTGAGAAAAGGCGCACAGGTTTTCAATCCATATGCCCTAAAGCAGTCTCTGATTCTCCTTATATTTTGGGGATTTTTTTTACCTGCTGAAGTCAAACTTATTTATAAGAAGATATTTCATTATATAGCCCCTTATTGCAACAGAAAGATGCAGTGTCTTGCTTCTGTAAATTTCTGTTCAAAAGCATTACTGCTTTCCTCAAGTTCTAGAGCAGATTTAAAGAGAACAAGGCTCTAAAAATAAACATAATATATAACAGTCTTTCAGGCAATGTCAAATGCAATAGGAAAAGAGTGATGAGGGTTCTCCAACATGAGTTTTAATGAATGTTTTTTTCTCTCTTGTGTCAGTGCAAGTATCATTTATTTTTAAAGCAATCGGTCACAGTTTTGTTAGAATGATGGCCTCTTGACTGATTTTGTCCAAGTGCAGACAATAAAGAATAATAACATTGCCAAACTAGGAGTCAGTAATGAACAAAATTTGAAGTCAACTAAAATGAAGTATTGTATGAACTAGAATATGGGCTATAAGTCTTCAGACTACAGGAAATAAGACAACCACTAACTGACAAGGATTAGGAAGAAATAATTTTCCCTGTGAACATGATATTCCATAACCATTCATCACAGAACTGGAAAAAAAAAAAGTACTCTCTAACACCTCTTACCAGACAGGGCTGGAGAGGAGCTGATACTGATGAGACAGTATCTTATACTGTGATTATTCACTGTAAATAAAGTGGAAAAGGCAAAAAAGTTAGAAATAAAACCTAATATAGTTACACGCAAAAGACAAGCAACATTTATTAAAATGTTTACATAGTAAAATTAAGTAGTAGTAATTTTTACCTAGTTCCTAATAATGCCCAGATTTTTCAAGTGACTTTTTAAAGAATGGGGAATTTTCCTTGGGAAATCTCTGCCCAGAAGTTCTCTAACTTCTAAGACACAGCACATTACTAAACTACATGAAGAAGCTCAGTCAGCTTTAGATATGATCCCTCACTATCAAATGACTTGTCTTTTTACAATTCTTTGATGACTACATGTATAATTGATTACTATATCATAGAAGGTGTTCAAAATCAGCTGCTTTTGCAGGAAGACTGATTCCTGGCTCTAACTGCACCTAGTCTAAGAAAAGTAGTAAAATTCTGGAATTGTGCCCCCAAATAAGTATAATGAAAGTCCCCATACTAGTAAAATGCACTTTGAGAGATCACTCAGAGACATGCAACAATGCCTGATGCAACAACAAACCTTTCTGGTGCATGTGAAAAATTCCCAGGTGCTGTTTTATTACAATTTCAAGCAGCATCTTAACCATAAACATTTCACTGCCTGGGAAGAAAACCTGATCATATGTGTGCTCCTTCTGCCTAGGCTATGACATCACAAGCTCACAGGCCACTTGAATGAGGACAATCCCCAGCCTACAGAATTTGACTGGGGAGAGGAAGGCAGTTGGATGACAACAGGACAGGGGTTGTTTCACAGACTTTAATTTTTTTCCCCATTTCAGCTGAGAGTGCTTGAACTGATTCAGAAAAATTCCAAGATGGACCAAAAAAAAGTCAAATTAGGACCTTCTGGAGCTTTGCCTTGAAAAATATGAGTGTGGTAACCTATCCAAGCTGCTGAAAGCTGATATACTGCAGCCAGATTTTTCATGCTTGCTCCCACCTACTATTGTTCCACAGAAAGACACCTCAAGTAAATTCGGTGACAAAGTTCAAATGATAATTTATTTTCCCCTGCTATCTATTTGTCTGCTTAGAAGGAAAAGTTAAACGAAGTAAACAGACAGTTTACCACAGCAGAAATAGTTCAGATTGATTGCTTGGGTAAGCTTGAAAATTTAACGTAAGACTGCAAAATACTTCAGAGTGTCACTAATGTGAACGAAAAATTTAAGTTTTCTATCAGATTCATTTCTTCACTCTCCTCTAAAGGAGGAAGAGTAGACAAATAACACCGTACATTTGGAGATGAAAGATAAACACAACTATCCTATCCTAGGAGGGGAAAAAGCTTGGATATAGCCAGCTCTCTACAACACCTACCAGAGAGGAAAAAGACTTCAAGAAACCATTGTAAGGTAAAGCTCAGCAGTAACATCAGTCACACAATAATCATTGGTCATCTCATCCTTATGTGAAACTCTCATCTGCAACTGAGAACTGCTCTCCAGAGGAAAACCTCCCAAATGCATCTTAAAAATAAGGGAAGCTAATTACACAAAAATTAAATAAAAACTAGGCATCACAAATGGAGGGACTGCAGAGTCGTGAAGAGAGTCTCAGTCATCAGGGAACATGACAATATTTGGCCATCCACACTATTTCCCAGCAAGAAATGGATTTCATATTTGGAGAAAAGAAAGGTATCTAAGGCCAGTTTAAATTCTCAGAAAGAATATTGCTTATTCTCAGTTCAAAACATTTAAACAAATGAGATTATCTACAGATACTGTGTGTCAGCTTTTAATCAGACTGCAATGTAGTTATACTTTTCCAACACAGCATTCCACTATTAATTTTTATGCAAAATAACCATGAGCAAATACAGCATCGTAAGGTGTTGGCAGGGTTGATCCTGTAAAATCTGTTCAAATTATCTGTTACGTAATTGTCTGTTGCCACATTTTCTCACCTTTGAAATAGCCAGGGCTATTCCTGTGAGAATTAATACTGTATGAACACATTAACTGGTTTGTTTCTACTCACAGGCTACCTACAGGTAGACCACAATGTGAAAAACTTTGGTGGGCGTTTTTAGCGATATAGATATTTATACATACACACACACTAAAAAAGGCTACTACTATAAAAGTAACTGCTTCTTCTATCTCTTTGAAACTCTAAATCATCCTATCTTATAGTTCAAATCAAATTCATAAACCAAGAAGAGTTCACTCAAATTTTGTTTGGAAAAGTCACAACCCTGAAACAACTTGAAAGAAAGGCTGCTGTTCAGACACACATGCATGAGTTACACATCTCCTCAATGCACAAATAACATGTGTGAATTACATTTAACATTCATTAATGAAACCACATGTAACTACTGTTCTTTATTTTACTAAGAAGATGCACACCTTATGTAATTATTATTTCTAATATATTCTGTTTTCTCTCTCCAACTGAAAGAAAGGTTTTGGGTTCACACTTTTTATTCCAATTGCTTATAAAGTGCCAAATATATTTTTGGCATTTACTATGTCAGGGTGAAAACACTGTGTGCAGGACTGTTAGCAAGCATTAGCTCAAAATCAGGGGTTTTTTTTAAGACTTCATAAATCTGGTTTTACTGAGTAAAAGCCTTTCAAAAACAGTTATACCATTAGATTAATGCTACTTGATCTTATTTTTAAACCGATAAGAGCTGATACTTTTGTAAGCTATTATTAGGTTAACTATCATACTAACCATTTTCTTTTATCCACAGCAAAGACTCAAAGTAATCAGTGGTTCAAACTTCTCCCCCAGCCACTGCCTTGAAATATCACTTTTAGGGATGAGAAAAGGGTTTGGGATCAATACCTTCCAAGCCTTAGCCTCCTAACAGATTTTCATCAGATGATTGTGATGTTGCCCAGGGTTTGGTAATAGATATTATTGCTAGGGTACTTCATTGCATTCACTGGTGTTCAAAAACATATTTTGAAAACAGCAGGGAGGATGAGGATTTGAGAGGTTGCTTGGACCACAAAAGAGAAGATGAAAGAAGGTGTAAAGGTTGATACTGGAAACAAGTCAGAAGAAATTGCCTAACAGATGGCATCCCAGAAAAGATGGACTCTCTCTATGGCAAAACTGTGTCAGTCCAGATGGTGACTGACAGCACTGATTACAAAACTCAGTTCCCACTGAAGGCAACAGAAGCTTTACTCTGGCAATGGGGATTATGCCAATGAAGTCTCTTTTTTTCAAAATCCTGTTGATCTTTATTAAATACTCTACATGAACTTGTATAGATCTTAAATTCAAGCCCTTACACCCAGTTAACAGTATATTTGACTGGATCATATTGGAACTTGTATATAAGAGCTGGGACTACATAGCAGGTATGTATATAAGAAAGATAGAAATTTTTAAAAATTCTACATTATACATGAAAGTGCAGTCTAGAAGCAGATTTTAGGAGGTAAGTATGCAATGGTTCTGGACTTGTGCAAAGCATTTCACACTGTCCTGCATGAAATTCTTGTCTCTAAACTGGAGAGAAATGGATGTCATGGACAGACCACTCTGTGGATAAAGAGATGGATGGATGGATGGATGGATGGATGGATGGATGGATGGATGGATGGATGGATGGATGGATGGAGTTGTGGTCAAGAGTTCAGTGTTCAAACAGAGAATGGTGATGAGCAGCATTCCTCAGGTATCACTACCAAGACAAGGTGCCATTTAACATCTTTGTAGGCAATATGAACAGTGGGATTGAGCACATTCTCAGCAAGTTTGCCAACACCATCAACCTGAGTAGTGCATCCATAGGGACCTTGAAAACAATCCTAAGTACAAATACAGGTTGGTCAGACAATCAGTTGATAGTAGACCTGAAGAAAAGATCTTGGTTGGAAATCTTGGTTGACAAGAAGCTTGCCATGAGCCAGCAACGTGCACCTATAGTGCAGAAAGCCAACCAAATTCTGGGCTAAACCACAAGAATTATGGCCAGCAGGCTCAGGGAAGCAGTTCTGACCCTCTACACTGCTCTGGTGATACCCTATCTGGAGTACTGAGTCCAGCTTCCTGAGTTTCTTGGAGACCAGAGGAGAGCCATAAAAATGATTACAGGCTGGAACACCTCTCCTATGATGACAGGATGAGAGAGTTGAGGTTGTTCAACCTGGAGAAGAGAAGGCTCTGGGGAAACCTCACAGCAACTTTCCAGTACCAAAAGGGGGCCCAAAAGAGAGCCAGAAGGGGATTTATTTCAATGGCATGTAATGACAGGACAAATGACAATAGCTATGAACTGAAAGAGTGTAGATTTACATTAGGTATGTCTTGGTTTGGACTGGGATAGAGTTACTTTTCTTCCTAGTAGCTGTTATGGAGCTAAGTTTTGGATTTGTGCCGAAAACAGTGTTGATAACACAGGAATGTTTTCATTATTGCTGAGTATGGCTTACACAGAGTCAAAGCCTTTTCTGCTTCTCATACTGCCCCGCCACCAATGACGCTGGAGGTGCACAAGGAATTGGGAGGGGAGGCAGGTAGGATACCCAATTCACACTGACCAAAGGGATATTCCACAACATACAGCTACAGCACTATGCTCAGCGTACAAAGCTGGGGGCAGAAGGAGGAAGGAGGGACATTTTGTGTGATGGTGTTTGTCTTCCCAAGTCACTGTTAGGTGAGATGAAGCCCTGTTTTTCTGGGCTGTTCCCAGCTGAACTCCCTTTTTTGCCTTGCATATACACACAGCTTCTGCTTTATTTCTTAAACTGCCTTTGTCTTAACCCTTGAGTTTTCTCTGTTTTACTCATTCAATTCTCTTCCCTATCCCATCAAGAGGGAAGAAAGCAAGTAGCTCTGTGGTTCTTAGTTGCTCACTGCTGTTCAACCACAACGGATATAAGGAAGAAATTTTTCAGAGAATTGATGTTTTATCTCTGGAAATTATCAAGGTGAGGTTGGATGGGGCTCTGAGCAACCTGGTTCAATGGAAGTGTTCCTGCCTATGGCAGGGACACTGAAACAAGATGATCTTTAAGGTCCCTTCCAACCCAACCCATCCTATGATCCTAAAACTAAATTCTAGGAGATTGCTGAGTACTGCACTTGGATTACAGATACCTCATGCACTGCTACAGGCTTGGAGAAGAGTGGCTGGAAAGTTGCCCAGTGGAAAAGGACCTGGGGGTGCTGGTCGACATGAGCCAGCTGTGCCCAGGTGACCAAGAAGGCCAGTGGCATCCTGGCTTCTATTTGAAACAGTGTGGCCACCAGGACCACGGCAGTGATTGTCCCTCTGTACTCTGGTGAGGCCTCGAGTGCTGTGTCCAGATCTGGGCTCCTCATTACAGGAAGGACATTGAGGTGCTGGAGTGTGTCCACAGAAGGGCAACAAAGCTGCTAAAGGGTCTTGAACACAAGTGCTGTGAGGAGCAGCTGAGGGAGATGGTGTTGTTTAGCCTGGAGGAGGTTTGAGGGAGACCTTATCATTCTTTATGACTGCCTGAAAGGAAGCTGTAGACAATGGGCTGAGCTGGTCTCTTCTCCCAGCTAACAGGCAGGAGTGCCCCTTCCTATGACAAGAGGAAACATCCTCAAGTTGCATCAGGGGAGGTTTAGATTGGATAGTAGGAAAAATTTCTTCACTAAAATAGTCATCAAGCATTGCAACAGGCTTCCCAGGGTAATGTGGAGTCACCATCCCTGGAGGTATTTAAAAGACATGTAGATGTGGCATTTAGGGACATGGTTAATAGTTGACTCAATGATCTTAAATGTCTTTGCAAGCTAAAGGACTCTGTGATTCTTTAAAAACACCTTTTCCATCTTAAATGTACTAGTTTGCATTAGCAACTTCACATTATGCTATTAACTAAAAAA
>VZRF01010155.1:228694-245965 GCA_013396875.1 Vireo altiloquus
AAAAAAAAAAAAAAGTGAAAAAAGAAAAGAAAGCAAAAAAGAGATGAGCTTTTATCTTCACCAGCTACTGTCAGCAAACTATTAGTGCTGTTCTGGTAAGTACCTGGCAAAACCCTGATGAGTACAGCCTGTAGCACCCTAATGAATAAGGTTTCCTGCAAGCAACCTCTACTGAGGCGGGGGGGAAAGATGTTTTCTTTAGCCCTGCATGGTTAAGATACACGTTCCTGGTAGATTTTATTCATACTGAAATCAAAAACACAACCTTGACATCAAACAAAGTTCAATACCAGGAAAATGGGAACCTTTTGTAAATAGCAAACTATCACTTTCATATCTATATGTACTCAAGAGTTTGGGTTATAGGGTAACGAATGTACAGCTCTGTAGAAATTCCTCAGAGTAATGTGAATATTTTAAGGTCATAATCTCCTCTTTGTATGCAATGTATAGATTTAAGAAAATATTTTCCTTCAATATTAAAAAAAAAAAGCAGAAATCAAACTCTACCATCCCTCTGAGCTGTTTCACATGTATTGAACAAGATCTCTCTGAAGTGTTCTTATGATACTTTACCATATTCAACATGTCCATGTTAAACATTTCAGCCTGAGAAGGAAAAATTTAGCATTATTTCGAATAGAGAAAAAGTTGCATAAAAATTAAAAGCAAATTAACTACACAGAACACTCTAGGACAGAGGATGGAAGTAAGTGCCCCTGTAAGCATCCACTGAAGTTTCAAATACTGAAATTGTATCTTTAGTATCCCCCAAATATTAACTCATGCACGAAGACATGCATTTGTAATGGGAAAATACATATTACTACAGTTACGCTTAATCTGTGGTCCGTGCTTTCTCGGTGTGCCACACCTCAAATTCATTGTGGAGCAGCAACATTGAACCTTTCTGGCAATACTACTCTTTCTGTCTTACCAGAAGATTCTCTGTCATCAAGAAACTCATTCAAAATCATCTCCAGTTCCACAACTTGATTTCCCACCAGCAACTATGGATGACTTTATCTTACACATTATTAGTTTAAGAATGACTCTTTTAAGTTATACAAAAAAGGTCCATCTAGCTGACTGTCTGTTTCTGACAGCAAACAACAGCAAACCCTACAGAAAGATATAAATACACAGCAAACAAACAGCTTTGCTTCCCTACAATACCCTTCCAGGTTCCCACAACTGATGGTTCAAGGACACTGCAAGCCAGAGGCACTGTCTTTATCCCTAATGTATTTTTCCTCCACGAATGTTTTCAATTGTTTCTCAAAGCCATGCAAGCTTTTAATATCCACAATCCCTGGCTGAGAAAGCTCCATAGTTTAATAATCTATTGTACACAGACCTCTACCTGCCATTAATTTTGATGCTGGTACAGTATTTAATTTGATGCTATTATTTCTATTGAAAGAAAGAGTCAATAAAGTGATGCCTGCATATCTTTTTTATGTTACTCTTTTCTCAGGTACCTCTATCATATTCTCAGACCTCTCATCAGTCATACAACAACGAAGCCTTTACTTAATTCGGTCCCCCTTAATAGGTTATATTTTCTATCCCATCTGTGATAATTATGATTGTACAAGAATTGTACAACATTTGAGAGTACACAATGAATTTATGCAGCAGTCATAACAATGTTATTCTCTTTGAAATGAAAGCTAACATTTTCATATAACTAATATAAGCATCAAGAGCTCCTTCCTGAGTAGCAATTACTGTGTCAAAAGCTATTGCTGCATATGTAAACTTAGGATTATTTACTTCCCTGTAAACATTATTTTATAATTTATCCACATTTTTCTTTAGAGGGCTAGACAAAGAAAGAAGATGGAAAAATGTGGAGAGATATATGGAGAGATCCTGAAATACAGCAGCAAAATTCTGCTCAATATTCTATCCCAAACTGCCCACTTTCTTATTTTCTCTCTATTCCATCACATAAACTGTTTTCACTATAATGTATATTCATCCCTCTTGAAATAGTTAATAGGCCACTAAACTATTTGAAAACATTGTTCTGGAGAAGTGCATCATCTGTTTATTTTAAGTAAATTTCTAAAAGTTTGGTATAGGTGTACTTTCAGGCCATGATCAGAGTCAGTCTTCAGCTCCTCTTCCAGAATACCTATTTAACAAGAAACAACAGCCACAGCTTAACGCTAGTTATAAAACTTCATGAGCAAGTCAAGCTTCCCAAGCACTGCCAAACCTGTGAAGCCCAATATTGTTGAAGACCGGTCGATACCAGTTTTATTGACATAATTTGTGTTACTAAAATTTTGTTATATAGAGCTGATTTTTGTTTGTTTTTCAAATTTGCAGCATAAGCAGCCCATCATCTTGGAATCTAGCAGAGCAACTACAGTTCAGTTTTGCACAGAAAAGCAAATTAGGCTAAAACATAGAGACATGTTTGGGATGAGAAAAAACATATCCTCGCACTTTGAAAAATATATAATATGCCCTCATTCTAACTCAATTCTAAAGCAGAACACAGCAAGTAACACATTACACTTCCAAAAAGGAAAAGAAATATTGCAATAAGTAGGGTTAGGAATTTTACAAGAAAAAATCAAATTCACTGCTTGTACAAATCAAGTTTTGGGAAATAACCAGTGTCACAGAATTCTCCCACTGTACCACAAATAACACCCTCCAGGCTGCAGAGAAGGGCGAGTACAGGTGTAGCAGCACAGGTCTGTGCATACTTGCGGGGACACATTAGGGGTGATTGCAGTGACGCCTAACATGCCATAAGCAGCACCTAACACCTCACTGCACCTTCCCTTTATATCACAAAGATACAAGCACCCTGTATCCTCAGAGCACTGGCACAAAAAGGTGACCCTGTGTACAACAAAAGAAAACAAGACAGAATCTCCTCTCAAGAAGGAGACTTAGTTCGCTCCATGCAAATATAGAGCATGCTTTATTCACATGTTTCCAATTCACTACAACATTAAAAGCCCACAGGTCATGTTTGCGTGATGCAGTTAACATAAAGCTAAGAGCTTACTGCAATCAAAATAAAATATTCCTCACTGGCATTACTTCAATAATTGACCTAGCCCAGGGTCGTTTTAAAACAGTTTAAATGCATCATTAATCCAGGGTGTTCCAAAGCAGCTTTACTAATATCCTATAATAAATTAAAACAGAGAAGCAAGGTTGCAGTTAGTATGCATTTAAAAAAATAATAATATGATACCAAAATATGTTAGACATGCAGATTAGAACACAAAAGAGAAGGCATAGGAAACATGACAGCAACACAGCTTAGAAGTTCAAGAAATATATTTGATGAGATATATTTTCCTTATTATTTTCCATGGTGTATATTTTCATTACTTTCATGTTTCCTTCCTATCACTTCCATTCTAACATTCTGGCAGCTTCTCCACTATCATTAAAAGATAGTAGCTGGTCTCTCAAACAACCAGATGAGTAAACTGGAGATTAATCTGCGATATGAAGTAGGTTACTAAATGGAAGAGAAGGTCAGTTGTTTGATTTTAGATCAGACATGCCAGGAGACCAGAAGATTAGCAAAGTGTATTAGAAGGATGGCAGCCTCAGGCAAGTATTTCTGAACAATTTTGTCTTTGGTTTCCTAAATAAAAAAATCTGTTTGTGAGTCCACTGTCTAAAGAGCAGACATGACTAACAGGAAAGACTGGAAATAATCAAGGACATAAATGAAATGAAACAACATAATTATTTACTACAGATTTCAAGCCTTCTCAAGTAGAGAAGGAACGTGCAGTAGATTGTTGAAAGTTATGGCTGCTCAAAAACTGAACATAAAATCAGCCCACATACAATCTGTTTTTAAAGAGGGACGAGAGACAAAAACAAAAATCTCCAAATTTATTAAAAAAACCCTGCAACTTAAAAATGCCAAAGACACTGTAGATTGTACCAGATTTATACTCATTAACATATGCTTCTCCACATATTTGCATGGTGTCTTTTGCAAAATTGTTCCATTCCTCTCAAGATTGCTGGCATGTTACACTACGAAAAATAAATTTCCTCTCCCTCTAGGAAGCAAAGATGGTGTCTTCACCTTCTGCCCATAAACAAACATACATGAGTGAACATATATACACTCATACATATAAGCAAAAGGAAAAACTCAAAACTCACACTAACAACTATCTCTGAAGAATCCATTCTACTAATGATTTCTTTAAAATGCATTGAAGAAGAGTTTCAAGTCTCACTGAATTTTAGTTTTAAACTTAAATCAGAAAGATTTTACTCTCATAAATCACAGAACAAACATTTCCACAATGCAAGGAAGAGACAGGTTTTTCCAAAATCTTTGTCTTTGAAGGGGTTATGAAGTGCACAGTCCTGGCCTTGTTTTCTGTCATGGTTTAACCCTTGCCAACAGCCAAGCCCCATGCAGCCACTCAATCACTCCCCCAACAGTGGGATCAGGTAGAGAACTGGAAGGATAAAAAATAGAGAACTCATGGGTTGAAATAAAGATAGTTTAGTAGGGAAAGCAAAAGTCACACACGCAAGCAAAGGAAAACAAGGAATTAATTCACTGCTTCCCAAGAGCAGACAGGTGTTCAGCCATCTCCAGGACATAAACTTGTTTCTCCTACTTTACTTCAGGTGGTTCCTGTTACAGTAATTCCTGTAACACAAAACTCAAATCATGATTTACAACAATTAAAAGGCACACCCATTGCAATGAACTCCTCCCCTTCTCCCCAGCCTGGCTAACAACAAGGGGTTCCTGATAGAGTCCACTATTAATATAGTCCACATCATAGTTCTCCACGAGCTGTCTCCAGGGGGACAGCCTGATTCGCCATGGTCTGCACAGTAATCTTTACTTCCTCCGCTCCAGTGTGGCGTCCCACGCACAAGGGACAGTCCTCCTTGAACTTCTCCAACGTGGATCCTTCCCACAGGCTGCAATTCTTCACAAGCTGCTCCAGTGTTGGTCCCCCGTGAGGTGACAATCCTGCCAGCAAACCTGCTCCACCACAGGCACCTCACCGGATCACATGTCACAGTCTCGTTCAGGCAGCCACCTGCTCTGGTGTGGGGTCCTCCATGGGCTGCTGCTCTACCATGGACTCGTTCACGCATCACATGCCCTTCAACTCAGGTTCACACTGGAGTTCCAGCCTGTCCACTACAGCAGCACAGAAAACAGCAGCAACACCCTGGCCACCTTCCAGGCCAGGCACATGGCCATGGCTGTTATTAAAACGCTCACAGGAACAATTCAGGCTGGTGATAAACAGTACAGCTCTACAGCAAGCAGCGAAAGCAAAAGGCAGCCACTAACAAGCACTATATTCTAATATACAGTCAGTAAAGCAAGCCCACGGCAAGCACAGGAGCCTGCTCGCTACCACTAATGGATATAAATTCACTCTTATACATCCCAGTCAAATCTGCCACTAATTCAACAGTTCATCTCCTGCCTGGCTCACCAAAAAGGACTGTTGTGGTTTAACCCCAGCCAGCAGCCAAGCCCCACATAGCTGTGCTCTCACTCCCCACAAGCAGGATCGGGGAGAAAATCAGAAGGGTAAAAGCCAGTGAACTCACAGGCTGAAATAAAGACAGTTTATAGAGAATGCAAAAGTCACACACACAAGGAAAGCAAAACAAGGAATGAATTCACTGCTTCCCACAGGCATGTTGGTGTTCAGCCATCTCCAGGAGAGCAGGGCCCCATCATATGTAATGGTTACTTGGGAAGACAAACATCGTCACTTCAAATGTTGCTCCCCTTTCTCTTTCTTCCCTCCACTTTACATACTGAGCATGATGCCATATGGTCTGGAATATCCCTTTGGTCAGTCTGGGTCACCTGTCCTGGCTCTGTCCCCTCCCAGCCTCCCATGAACCCTCACCTGCCTCCCTAGTGTGGCAGAATAAAAGGCAGAAAAGGCCTTGGCTCTGTGTAAGCCCTGCTCTGCAATAACTAAAACATCTCTACATTATCAACCCTGTGTTCAGCACAAATCCAAAACACAGCCCCGTACCAGCCACTATGAAGAAAATCTCTCTAAATTGTCTCAGCTGAAACCAGAAGAATCTGCCGTGTTCATTTGTCATTCACATCCATTCCAGATGCAGAAGCAGGTTGCTGCTTAGCATGATGCCATCTCTATTTCCTTGTTCCCAACATAAAATGCATTTTTTCTTCATTGCTTCTGAAGGAGACATCTGTTGTGAGTCTTGAGCATTTGAAGAAAAATGTCTCTCACATGTTCATGTTCAAGTTGCTTCAAAAAAAACACCTTTATCTTCAGCGACTGCAGTATTGTGGGGTCTGCACATGCACTACAGCACTTGGAATTTTGCTGAGAAACCACCTCAGTTTTACAGAAACTAAGTCTCACCTTAATAACTCTTTGTCAGGTAGTTTCTCTCAACACTTTGTGTATGAATGGTTTAAACAATGTCTCAGCATCTTTACTGCTCTTGGTGCACCCTCTCCTCAGAGAGCAAGAAGACAGGGAAGATGGGGAAAGATTACAGAAGATACTGGACTGTGTTTCTAGTCAAATTTATCTCCCATCCCTCTGTAGCTTTGCTGCTTTCCCTGATGGAATTCCAGAAGTTTCCTGTCCTCCTCTGAATCTCCTCCTGCTCGTATGGCATGTCCATCTACATTGCTAAAAATGGCAGTTTTCAAAATCCATTAGTACAAGCGGCTGGTGGAGGTGAACTCCCCTTTCACATCAGCAAAGCATAGGCTAATATATATGTTCTGGCTGCACTTTCATTGGGCTTGTGTTTCTTAAATGGATTACTTTAGGGAAAATAGGGATATGAAACCACACTCCTCTCAGGCTATATGGTTCAAGCAATATCAGACAAAATAAAATCTGACCTCCATGGAGGAGCATCTCTATGTGCTTGGAGAAATTCCCACTGCTTCACCATTATTTGGTCAAGGCTGCCCAAGGATGCTGGAAAAGAATTCATCTGATGTGAAACACAGGTTACATATACTGCAGGAATATTTTGCTGTGAGGCTTTTGTACGCCATTTTTTCAGTTTCCTGCTAATTTTTAGAGCCATCACAAGTATTTTTTGTCCTCATCTATGCTGTGTCTTTAATGATTCTGTAACGTTAGTGGAGAATTTGTTGCACAATGTCATAAAAGTTCTGAATTTATATTTTTATACTGGTGTTATAATTGTAAAATTTGATCAGCAATTTGAATGTCACTTTAGTTTATATTGAGCAATTTCGGAAAAACAACATCCATTCAAGCCTGTCATTCATTTTGTACCCATAACAAATGCAGCTCAAAATGTAGTCATTTATCAGAGTCTGAGAAAAATAGAAATATATTGCTTGTTGGATGGCATTAATGTGTCTTTTAAGTGCATTCTCCATGCTAATGTGAAATTACTGCTCTATAGAAAAAGCAATCTAAAAATTTCCACAACTCAATCCAATATAGTAATTTTCCCAGGAACTGAGATATCAAAACCATTAAATAATCTAAAATGTGGGGGTTTTCCCCCCAAGAAAAAGCAAATGAAAAAGAGAAAAAGAGGCAAGAGATGGAAGTGCGCTGTTATGCTGAAAATAAAAGCTGAAAAACCACATTAGGCATTGTGCTCTCATATAAAAAAAAACCCCATATTAAAAAAGTCAACTATTGCATTAAACCATGCATTAATTCACTTCAAGATAGATGACTCAGAACTAGAGAACCACTGAAGGATGGTGCCTCAGCACTAGATTTGGTGCAATTTACAGTCTCTCCTCAAGTTATCTAGCTCAGACTAACTACTACTGCATCTGTGTAGGCTTTGCCAGGGACATGCAAAATTTTGCCAAGGGTGAAGTTAATCTGTGCAGAAGAGATTTTGGTTGCCAGTATCTGCTGGAGCTATCTCTTGTGGGTCTTATGTCTCAAACCTCTCTAGTCCATGTGCATGGTTTGACCTTGCTCACTTGGAAACAACCACAAAGTTTCAGCAAAGTTATACAAAATTTACCCAGAAGTTATGTTACAACTGCAACTTTTAGCCCAGGGACTGGGTGACAAAACAGAAAGACGAACTGCTTGTGACAGAAAATTGTTTTATCTAATGCAAAATTGGGAGATTTTAATCACAGTGAGGCAAAAACATACGGGATAAAATCTTTGTCTCGCTGTAGAGGAGCCTGTAACACTGCAGGGCCTGTATTTCCCAGGCACTGGCTCTGAACAGAGACACAAGGAGTCCTTCCTCTTCCCCATCTTCATCTATCAACGGAACTTGTCATAGACTGCTATAAAATGTTGTTATTTGTCCAAAATATTTGTTTGCCTTCTCCTAGTACTTAATTTACAGAAAACTATTCTCAGAGAGTAAAAATAAGTAAACAGGCTAAAATTTTCTAAATAAACGCATCTGTTATTTTAAGTACAAGTATGAAAAATTATGCTTCTTTAGGTAAATGAGCACCTTAAATTAGTCTGATAAATCTACACTTACACCCTTCAATGAGCAAACCAATTTCTAAAGCAGCCTGTACTAACACTGGTGTCCTGACAAAATTCTAGTTTAGATAATTACTCTGCTTAGCTAAACCTCTTAGCAGTATCGCATGCTGTCACAAACCACTGCGTAGCAAAGAAGAAAACTGTTCAATTGTCATTGCTTCTTAAGCACAGAATCAATTGTTTATCACTGATCAATGTAACATGTAAATTGTACAGGCCAGATTTTCTAGTCTACTATATCAAATTTGCACTTTAAATTTAGCATTAAAAAGAAACAAACAAAAAACAACAACTGGCAACACAGAGAAAACTGCACTGGACATGGTAGCTCTCAGGTGACATGAACATGACAAGTTCCACAGCACTACACATTCATGGCACTGCCAGACAACACCAATCTCCAATCTTCTTGCAGCAGTTCTCAGGGGGGTGACTGCTCACATGGCTCTGAAGATGACACAAAAATATTCTTCAACTTCTTCAGAGAAAAGTCTGGCAGATAGGCTTATACTGTTGTGGAGGTGGTTTCAGATGATCCAATGAAGCATCTGTCAAATACTATTGAGTCCTGTCATCAGGGATTCAGCTGAAAATTTCTGGCATGGGAAGGTAACCTACAGCTGGAGGTGATAGTGAGGAAAGGGATGCTCTAGTTATCTGTTAAATCCACACGTGACTAGAAAGCCTCATATTTCAGCTAGTCACTGCTTCCTAAGGGCAGAGGTGTTCAATAAACAGGATCTGACCACAGAAAGATATAATAAGAAATTCCTTCAATAGAATCTGCCAAGAGGTCTTAAAATGACAGCATAAGGAAACATTGTCCCTGTGAAACATGACCTTGAACAGAAACATGACAGCTCTGACCCTGCGGAGTACAAGCATCCAGAAAAGAGTGGGATATTTTGGCCTACATATTTCTATGTAAGCTGGACACACACTTCGTCATTTTTGTTCCTGCAATTCTCTTTGTTATTAGTTTGGTGACTAAACAGCTGACTTGAATCACCAGGTGTTTGCATAGCCTTGGAGCCATGTCATAGAAAAATGTGTGAAAATCATGGAAATTAAACTAAAAATTTTGAAAAATAAGCATGAAGTCCTGTTAAATTACTGCAACAGATTTTCTTCCTCTTCTTTACCTCTTGAGCAAACCATCACAAGCAGGTCTCTCCCATGCTGTTTCTTATGAAGACAGAAAGGATTTCTCTGTTGAAGACATATTTTGAGTAAGACTGCCCAGAGAAGTGTATCACCCAGTGAAACTCTTTCAAATGTGACAATTATCAATATCAGGTTGAAATCAATGAATCATTACAGAGCTTGACCTTAAAAAACCCATTTACATTATGTGCTGATTGCAGATGGAAAAAAATTAATTTTCTTCACAGTAGCTGGTAGGGGCCTGTATTTTGTATTTGTACTGGCAACAGTGCTGATAACACAGNTCTGTATTTTGTATTTGTGCTGTGTTATCAGCACTGGAAACAGTGCTGATAACACAGGGACGTTTTTGTTGTTGCTGAGGAGGGCTTACACAGGATCAATGCCTTTTCTGCTTCTTGTACTGCCCTGCCAGTGAGGAGGCTGGGGTGTACAAGAAGGTGGAAGAAGAGACAGCTGAAAACAAACTAACCAATGGGATATACTTAGCATATTGCATCAGAGTACCAATTAAACGGAAGGAAGAAGGAAGAGGTGACAACAGCAGTGATGGCATTTGTCTTCTCAAGTACATGTAATGCATGATGAAGCTGGACTTTCCTAGAGAAGGCTGAACACCTGCCTGCCCAGGGTAAGTGGTGAATTGATTCTGTGGCTTTTGCTCGTGTGTGTGGCTTTTGCTTTACCTATTAAACTGTCTTTACCTCAACCCACGAGTTTTCTCACTTTTGCCCTTTGGATTCTCTCCTCCATCCCACTGAGATGGGAGTAAGAGCGTGGTAGTGTGGTGCTTAACTTAAGTTGCACCTTAACTTAAGGTGCACACAACTTAGTGTGGTGCCAAGGTTAAAACATTACACACTGGAATTCTCAAACACAAGTTTCAGAAGGCTGCCATCTCCTAACGAAGCCTTTTCACATTTTAAAGAAACCATTAAAAGAATGGGACTGCTATTTCTTTCGGTCAGCGCAATTTGGTTTTTTGACCATGAGGAACATTGACAACACATATAGAATTTTTAGCTTGGGATTCCTGACTTGCATTGCATTTAACTTGTTGATCTCTGAATTAATTTTTTTCAAACTAATTGAAAGTAGCCAAGATGTCTACTCCTGGCCCAAATCCATCAAAACAGTTAGTGCACACACAGTTTTGCTGCAGTCAATTGCTATAAATGTCTGCATCAGCATATTGCCAAACAAAGACCATAAGTTACCTGTCTGAGCATTAAAAACAAGAGAAAAGCTGAATTGTTCTTTCTTCTATATGTGAACAGACACCTGCCTACACACACAGGACATACAGCACAGTCTGGCTCCTGACCAGGATGCACCTATAGTACCACTGCAATTTTTCACAGCCAAACACAAGAGAAATTCCCTGCACAGGGAGATGAGGAAGTTTAGGAAAGAACTGAGCACCATGTCCCAATGAGGGGACATAACACAGCTTCGGTATGCCCTCCCTAATAATTGAGCAATTTTGCACCCCACTGCTTCAATAAGGCCACGGAATCCCCTTCATCACAGTAGTCTAAAAGCCCAAGTGTCGGCATGCACTAAGGTTTCTTGATCTTGTGTTTTGATTTGGATTAATCCAAAATGACTATGCACAATAAATTAGCTGAAATGCATTACAAGTGTGGAGTTAAATAGAAAGAAAATTAAACATAGAAAACAGTCTATTTCATCCTGTAAGATATACTTGATTTAGTAACAGTCCTGAAAATTGATAGGTATGAAATTAACCACAGGAGGGCTCCCTCTGGTATACTGAATACAACAGTAGCATACTGTTTTAAGATACAATACTATTTTTGGCAATAAAGTAACAAAGGTTTTAGAACTCAAATGATATTTTCCTCGGTAGGCTCCAATATATACAAGGGAATGAAATTATACGTGAACAATTTAGGTAAAAGAACTGAATTACATAAGTGTTAACTGCGTGAGTTAAAACACCTAGAAGGCAAACTCAGGTTGCCAATGCTCTGCATTTTAAGGCACTAAGCTCTTTTTTGTCATGCCACGTACGGGGACTCTTGGACCTGACTCACCAGCACCGCAATCAGCACAGCAATGAACAGGGACATAGAATAAAAGAGTATTGAACACATCAGGTCCCAGCTGCTGCTCTGAGGAGAGAAACGAGGACTTGCTTGGAACAGCACATGCATAGAAACTGAGCAGAGAAAGTGAAGCTTTGTATTATCAGTATTTTTTATGGTCTGACAGGTACTCTCCCAAAATAGTACAAATAAATGTCAGCAACAGTCAAGCAGCTACTTTTGTAGACTTGAGCCTGTTTGTCACTCTATATACCTTATTTACCCCTCTGCTAAAGAGAAACAAAACTCTCCTGCCTCATAAGTCTGCGGTGAAAGCAAAGTTAAATAATTCAGACAGTGGAACTAAAAGCATAAGTAACTGACAGTGTCCTAACAGTGTAATAAAAGAAAATAGGGGCATATTTGTGTCCTAACCAAATCCTATCAAAACCAAGATTTTGTAGCTGTCGAAATCAACCAGAAAAGCTAGGGAAATACAGCTAAAGGGGAGAGGGGGTGGGAGGGGCAGGGGAAGGAAGTTTTGCTCTCAAGATACTGCTTTTATGTACCAGAAACAGAATTCACCAACCCAAGCTTTGTACTTTACTGGCATCAATAGTGAGTTAACAGGGTTAACTGTCCTGGAAAATTTATGATTATCAGAACCTGTGAGTTTAACAGTAGGAAACATTGCATTCTGGGGTAAATTTAATTTTTCACTTCTTTCACAGACTTCAGAAACTAATGACTGTTTGCAAGACAGAATTGAGACTGAAGTTGTTTTCTGGATTCAGGAGACAATGTCAGTACTTTCATAACCACCAGGCTTAGTAAGTCAATTTTGTGCCTGTTTGCCAACTACAACAGAGGCCCAGGATTTGTAAGGACTAAGTTCTCCTTATCCTGAGGAGTTCATTTAAATCCATATCTCACTATCCCAAGAGAAAGGTGTAATCTTTGGGCTAACCAGATAGAAGTACAGGCTTCACAGGACCACGGAAAGAGAGTTCCATGACTATCCCATGGAACAATGTTTGCCCTTCACAGCACAGCTTTTTCTCTTTGTTCTGGACACCATGCATGCACCAAAATAAAAAAGGGGCAACACCCTCACCAGTTTCTCCAGTAGAAGTGCCTCAGTCAGGAGGTTAAAGCAGCGCACCGCACTGCACCAGCATACATGTGAAACAAAGCCAGAAATCCACCTTCTTTCCTTACTTTACATATCATAAAGCATTTCAGTAATACACCTATGAGTATTACAGATGATCTATGACGAAGAGATGCTGCTGTTCAATCCAATTTTAAGTGAGGAGATTTGATACCAGGAAGCAGGGATGTGACAAATGAATGAAAAAAAAATACAAAATGAAGTTGAAATATATTAGGGGTTACTTCACTAGACAGCTCTCCTTTCAGTCACCACCCACACTGGCCTCCCATATGAACAGAAAGAAACACATCCCAGTACCTACATTACAGCCACTGGAAAACTGCTGCAAGAAATTTGGTAAGTTTACATGAAGTTAGGCTTCATATACTGACAGTGTATACACAGACAAGGGTAAAGCCTTACTGTAGCCAAACAAAGTAGCACTAACTTTACATAGCATGAGATAACCAGGTTTGGGTTACATTCTTCAATCTACCGGGATTACATTCTTCTGGTTGTACTAAATTGTTGCTTTTCCTCCATAGAAAACAAAACTGAAATTAAAAGCTTTATCAGCATAACTTAGTATCCAAACACCCTCGTCTTGGAATTTTATCAAAAGATCAGACAAGATACTTGTATTACATACAGAATATCTCAATGACAAAACAAAAACAAACAAACTCCCCCTCCAAAGTTAAACTAACTATAAAAACTGTAATCAAAACTCAAGGACACTATAATGTGTTAAGGAATTTTTAAGACTTTTTTTTTTTAAAGGCAATAAAAATACCCTATTCAATTTCCCTTATTCCCACAGGATAGCAAGGAAGCCAGTCTTAGAAAGATTAAACTAGAAATAGAGTATATATTTTTTTCTTCATGTCTTCCACTTATGTCAAACTATATCTTATGGAAATCTGGTTGCACCACATAACTCAGAACCTTTATATGTACCTTTACCCTTGAAGCCCCACTTTAAATAATATGATAAACCAGAAGTAAATAACAATAACCAAAATATAAAAATCAAGCCTATCAAGTTCTCAAGTGTAAACACGACAGCTTTAAAAAGTGTATATGAAATGAAAGTTCATAGAGATTAATAATGTTTATAGAATTAATGTAAAGTGATCAAAATCATCGCTGTTGTCTGAAATCTTAGTTGTATCATTTTCTCATTTTTTAAATTTTTCCTAAAGAAGAGCTTCTCTGTTCAGAAACAGAATTTGCACAATGAAAAAAAATTCTTATGTGACTTATTGCAGCACTATTTTCATGAAAAAAAGTCAACTTTGTTTGTCATATTAGAATTTCTAGTTAGCAGTAAAGAACACAAGTGCCTCTTCCAGGCACTGGAAATGACACAGTCCCCAGGGGACACTGTTCTACCATTGATAGAAACAGATTATTTTTGCATTGTGAACTGCTTTTGAACAGCTTCCCTGCTTACTGCTGTCAGGATATCAATACCTCCTCCATCAGACTGCCATCCCTCCTTCACGCCAGTGCTGTGGCAAGCAGCTGAGGTGGTGGGAGAGGCTGACAGAGCCCTCATTCACAGGGAAGTTTGGGGATGTTTGTTTCAGCAATGAATGGGAAAGCTTATTTTATAAGTAGTCAAAACATAATTTCACCATGCCATCTCCTCAAAACCACCTGATGATTTAAAACATGAATTTAATTGTTCTTAAAACAAGACAGCACATTTATAAACATTACTTTCAAGGCCAGAATACCAACTAGACAGTCATTCTACCCATGAGGGTAAAATCAGTTCAGCTTGTAACTAAATTATTGAAGTCGCAGACAGCTCTAGCTCTCTCCAATGGTCAGGACACACCACAGCAGCCTGACAGTACATCACTAGCATGATGTGCTGACTCTATGCACATACCTTTGTAACCTAACACGATCTGAGAACACGTAAGAAAAGTCTGCTGCCATTTCAGCAGGACTGGCCTCTCGACTTGTGTTAAATCACACTAAGTATCAAGAAATTGAACACCTCAAGGGCAAAGAATAACTGTGCTGAGTGTTTAAATTCTTGCATCTGCTACTAACTTAATAAGGGAAAAAGAAGTTACATTTCTACTATGATAGTACTTCTAATGCAGTCTTTTCTAGTATGACCTCATTTCTAGAGTAGTCACAAAGAAGTCTCACAATTTTCTCTATATTTCAGGGAGCTGAACTCAAACTCGTATTTCAATCTCTGTTCCTTGTAAGTATTTTGGGTTATAATGTGCACATCAAAAGACATAAGTAACCTAATTGCATTACTTGTCTGTACTTCAACCTTCCACCCTCACTGGGTAATGACATTGCCAACATGATTTCAATACTTACCGTGATAACGGAATTACATTAGAGTCAACTGTAAGGTTCAAAGTTTCACTGCTCATTTTTATTGTTTTTCCATTAAACAGTCCCATTACTGCTCAATTAGTATTCAGACTGGGAGAAAAGGGAAGGGGGAAAATAAAAGGGGAGAAAAAAGGAAGCTAGTAAAAAGACCTTTTCAGAAAACTTACGAGGCAAAATTTTCTGGAGTCTCATTAGCAAGCTTCTCTAGTCTTTCACATATGCTTAGCTGTTTATTTCTTACACCACATTATCCAGAATCATTTTTTAAGAAAAAAAGGTTCTCTCCCTTTCAGCGTTATCCAATCATGCTCTGCTTAGAGTGCACTCTTGAACATTAGAAATTTCATCTTACATCAAGGCATGTGTGTTTTAAAGAGCCATGCAACACACATGGAAATCATTATTTGCATTGAATACCTTAGCCTTCCTAAGTCTCAAAGTAAATTAGAAACTGCAAAGACTGCAGTGTACATCTTGTAAACTAATGACAGACACTTATGATCATGCATAATTTTCTTTCAGTAGAAATTACTTCCAACTAAATCTTAGCACTTGACACCTACTGCATTTTAAAACCCATGGAAACATAAACTAAGCTTCAAATTAGGAAGCTACCCTTAACTTCCTCCTCTAGGAATATTCAGCAAATTTCATTAACCAAAGCTATGACACTTTGGAGAACTAACTTCTGTAATGGATACCCTCATTAATAAATAATCAAATATGTTATTGCTCAGTTGAAGCCATTGACTTAAACACGTTTACTATGTGGAGAGTGCATTACATACATGGGTGATGACCCTTGAAATGAAGGCTACTAATAGACTAAAATGATAAATTATGCCATCTAATACACTCTAACGTTAAGGCTATGTAAGTGATAAACAAGCTAAAAGATCACATAATCCCATAAATTCTTACCAATGATCTATGAAACATTCATGTTATATTTAAATTACACTGACATTACAGTGTAGGAGCATTGTACTGTTGAACAGAACAAACATAAGCTTTGGTAAATTACAGGCAGGGTTATAAAGAAGTGCATTACAACAACTCTCTAAAACTAAACTTCATTTAATGCAGGTCATACTGTGATTTATGAAGTATACATAAACCCAGCAAACTGAAGAATAACTCAAGCAAAAAACATCTTCTGTCAACTGCTCTTATTAATAACAGTGATCGAGAAAACTGTAAACTGAAAATATATGAAAGTTCTTTGTGACATTAGTCTGACAAGCAGTTACACACAGCGTCGCCGCATCAAGTCACAATAGTAATACTCAGAAGAGAAAAACCACTGCCAGTCACTTCTGTCGAATTTGCAACAGAAGAGGAAACAGAAAATCTTGGTGGTAAGACATCTACATGGATCCCAAGCAATTTCAGGGGACCTACAGCCACACACCAGTTCGAGAAGTATTGCAGATAGGCAGACAAACAAAAGTTGCGGTAAAACCTCCGCTTCTTGTAATGAAAATTAGAGCCCAGCATCACCCTCAGCTCACCAACGCAGCACACAAATTCCCACGTCCTCCTAATTTCAGAGGCAGCCGCCGCGCCTGCTCACCCCTTGCCCTTCCCGGGGAAGCCCAGCCCGGCAGGCTCAGCTGCTCTCACAACTTTCTCTCTCCGGCGCGGCGGCAGGACAGGCACACGTGCTGCCGCTCCCGCTCCGCTCCGCGCCCTCGCCGGGGCCCCGCGGGCGGCGAGAGCCGGGGCCGTGCCCCGAGGGGCGGCTGCGCTCCCGGGCGGCTCCGCACCTACCTGCGGCTCGGCGCCTTCGGGCGGCTTCACCAGGTGCTTCTCCTTGTAGAGTGACCAGAGGCCGATGTCGGGCAGGAAAATCAGAGCCGCGGTGAAGAGCAGTGTCATTTGCAGAAACCTCTTCTGTTTCCTCTTCATGGCCAAAGCCGGGCTGCTCTGCTGGCGGCGGCGGTGTCAGCTCCCACAGCACCGCGGGACCAGGTTCTCCCCTGCCCGCAGTCCCTCGGAGGGGCCCGGCGCCGCGGAGAAACTTCGCCCGCCTCACGCC
>VZRF01010155.1:246484-362610 GCA_013396875.1 Vireo altiloquus
GTCCGTCCTCCTCGGCGCTACGTGAAACGCGGGGGGAACCGCGCGGAGAGCCCGCGGGCGGCTCCCTGCCCGGGGGCCCGGCTCGCTGCCCAGGCGGTGATGGGCGCTCACCTGCCGGGGTGTCCCCGGACTGCCCCCGCAGCGCCACCTCTCCCCAGCCCGCCTGGCCGCAACCTGAGCAGCTCCAGCCTTCCCCGAACTGCGGGGGCTGGGGTCACCCCCCACTTCGGCAGCAGCACCGAGGGAAGGAGGTGTTCAAAGCGATGTCGATTTGTACCCAGCATGTTGCAGTCGGACCGTTTGGGCTTCTGGTCTGAGTTCAGCTGCTCGCTCTGACTACGCAGTGCAATTACCTTGTCTTCTCAAACTAACTCAGCAAAACAGGAGGATGCTCAGGTTAAGCTTAGTAGGACCTAGTGTCCTTTCAGCTTTGTCACATCAAATAATGGGAAAATGTGTACCAGACTTGTAATGTTAATGTCTCCAGAATGAATATTGAGAAATAAAACTACCTCTAACTTCCTTTTTTTCTGCCCTGCGTATAGAAAGCTGTCACTTCAGCCACAGTCCCTGTTTCTATTGGTGACTAAAAATTTCTGATTGTCTAGGTCTTAATCCTGCAGCAGGAATTTTTTTTCTGTAACCACAGTACATAGCTACATACCCGTCCTTTTCCATGGATGAGATCAGTCTTGTCATCCGCAGAACTGTCTTGTTCAAAAAAGCATTTTCTACATATGCATAAAATAGTAAAAGAGGCAGTAGAAAGGTTATTTTTAGGGGAGTAGCTGGCGATAAGGGAAAGCTTGAAGGCAGAACAGGAAAACTATGAAGGTGGGATGGGAGGAAATAGCATAACGCTCTTTACATAAAAGTAGGACTAGAAGGGGCCTTGGGAGGCCAGCTCTTCCATGGCTCTGCCCCAAGGCACGATCAACTACACGTGTGTCATCCTTGACAAGTGTTTGTCTAAACCATTCTGAAGTCCTCCAGCGATAGCACCACTCCAGCCTCCTCAGGCAATCTGTTTTGACTTACTGTGTCAAACTGTTCCTTACTGTACAACCTGAACCTTCCTTGCTTTGATTCCAGGGTATTGCATTAGCCACCAGAGGGACAGCAAGCAAAGTATTGCTCTCACTCTTTACATAGGTAAAGGCCATTTCCAGAAACTGTTCTTTAGGCACTCCTGGTCATCTCAAGAGCTGATGTATCCTCCTGCTTTCTACAGGACTGTCTTCAACTGATTTGTATCTTATTTGAAGTCCAAAGCTGGAGCAAATAAGCTACTTGGGATCTTGTAATTGTTTATAAGCAAAAAAGGATAATCATGCACGTGTCACAGTGTGTACTCTTTTTCCATGCTCCCATATGGAGTGCAAGCTTTGGTTGTAACAGCAGTACTACTTTGTGATAAAATTTAAGCTCTGGTTGGTTTTGTTTCCCTCAAGATCACCTAACCCATTGATCCTATTTGTGTAACTGAATATTTCTTCCTTTTGTAATGTCTCTATTGAATTTAACCTTTTTAATTCCAAAATATTTATCCAGTTGGTCAAAACCACTTTGAATTTAAGCCTATCTTCCACTATCATATACAAATGTAAAAAATTTGGTCACTCCTGTAGTCCAGACTGTTAGCAAGAACTTAATTTCCTCACAGAGCTCTGTATGCTCTGCGAATGTCTGTTCCTACATTTAAAGAATGCCATTGATACTTTACTCTCTGTGTAGTTTCCAGACAACTTGAAATACCTAAATAAACTAATCTTGCTTAGACGATTGTCATGTGCAAGGCTTGTTCTATTGTCTTGGTGATAAAGGATTCATTGGTTCTTTTTCACCCCTGCCAAGCTATAAGAGTGTCACAGAAGATCACCAAAAAGGCTATGCAAGCATTTACACTTTTTTATTGTTTCAGCTAACTAAGAAGTTATTCAGTTCAACAGAATTTTAAAAATTTGGGTTTATATTCAAAAGATGAATCCATCCAAAGATTAAAGTACTCAGAAAACCAAAGGACATTGATCTTGTCAGAAATTCCACTTAATTTTAGTTCATCATCCAGAGTTAGGAAATTTACCAAGTACATTGGAAATTTTGATTCAGCTGCCTTTTTGTCTGAAGACATTCAGCCCTGATGTTCTTCCAATCAGTGCAAAAAGCGTGATAGCTAAAACCATCCTAAGTATAGAAATGATTGCTATGAGATCATATAATAATTGTGTAGAAAAACTAGGACTACTGGCAGGAAAGATTTAGATGTTGCATCTGGAATTCCACAGCTTGCCAGTTATGTTTGCCTCTGGAGGTTGAAGTGAATGCAGACATTGACTCTCAAGAGATGAAATTCAATTTAATTTCCTGGATCCTGAGAACAATTTTGTAGTAAGGGTCATAGGTCACAACTGGAAAATTCATGTCTGCTTTGTAAAGAATTAAAGGCATATTTTACAGCAAACATTTTTTTTCATATAGTGTTAAACCACCTAGCCCTATTAGGCAGTGCTGAATTTTTAAAGCACTAAGCTAGTTTAAAGGAAGGAAGGAAAAAGAAAACTTCACCATTGTGTGAATTAAAAGCTGCAAATATACAAGACATGTGGCAAAAACTTATGCTTGCCCTAGAAGAACTTGCAGTGGAGCTGCAGAATATACAGTTCCTTCAGTGGGAATATGTTGAAACCTTCAAGTACTTGATGTTTGAAATCTCAAGCCACAAATGATGAATAATGAAAGAGGGGCATCCTGAAACCATGCACGTGTTGGCACCACAATTCTACGCATTGGGGACATTTTCATTTCCTCTCTCTCATGTTCTCCTAAGACAAAACTTCCACCGAGATTTCTGATGTGACCTAGGGTAGAAAATAAGAGTGTAAAACACCCTAGCAGGGATAAGAACTACAAAACAAGATGACAATGAGAAGCTGTTCAGCCATGCACTTCCAATCAAGAAGCTGAATTCCCCCAAGGTAAATTTTCTGAGATCACAGAAAATTCTTTATGTATAGAATTACTCAAAAGAGACCCCACCTCATGGCTAATCAATTCTCCTCATGCAGGAAATCCACTATTCAGTGCATTTATTGCAGAAGCAAAACTCTGCCTTCACATGAAAGACAAAGTACCCACCTTCACATTCCCTGTTACAAACACCAGAGGTTGATGTGCTCTAAGCAGAGGCTGAATCTAGTAAAATTATGATTAACCATCTGTAATATTGCCATATAAAAGAGTGTGTAAAGGTAATGGAATGGGAGTTTGCTTTGATTATAGTATTTACCTCCGGGTAACTCAGGATGTGAGTTCAGGTCTGTTCCCACGATTTTTTTCAATCTGCTTAGAGGGAGAAAGCATTGCAAACCACTCTCAAAGGCAGGAAGAAGGGCAAAGGGATCTGTCCTTTTGCTAGTACAACTCCGATCTGAAACAGAGTTGCAAACAATTGATGATTCTGGCATTTAGGTGTCTGACATGCTTTATCACACCTGGTTTTCATCCTCAGACATCCAAGGGTCTCTCAGAACACCTCACATCCTCTCTTTCTATCACTTGTCTTAAGATCACTTAAACCTCAAGAGAAAGGCATGATGCTGGTGGCATAGTAGAAATGGAAATTCGATGTGAAACAAAAGTACTCTTTTACAAAAGTTCAAAATTCAAGATCCTCCAGACTCCCACGGAGAACCTTTATTTTCAATATATTCTGCAGAGAAAATTTTCAACATATTCACCTCAAAAAATGCTTTTTTATATGTAGACTCTGGCTATAAATAACAATACATATAACATTTTTTTAATTGACTTTCTCTTATTAAGTCACTTGGTCCTCCTCTGTCTCCAGTTTTGTCATCAAGTTGCAAAATCATCATCACATATTTGTACTGCTGCTAACTGTGGGAATATGTTTTGTAAATCTCATTTGTTGGGGTTTTCTTGGAATCAAACTCTTCTTCTCAAAGTTAACTGAGAATTTCAGCTGAAAGGGGAAGCTAGGAGCCCTCCTTCGAATATAGGAAATCAAGAAATTCAGTTCCCAAAGCAAACTCGAGAGAAGTTCCTTCTATCAAGATTTTTGGATTTTGGCTTTTGGTTTTAAAGTTACTAGGTTTGTCAATATTGCATAGAGCCAGAAAATTTACTGGAGAAGTATACTAAAAACATTTATTAAAATTAAAGCATTTGTAAATCTGAAGACTGCTTCTTTTTAGCTAGTGGAAATTTTCTAATTTCTAATTTCTTAAAGGTCCATTACCTTAAAAAAAAGTTTAATGAAAATGAAGAAACCTAAATTATATGAAAATATTACTGGGGAAGTTGTGTGTCCCATCCCACATCCCACCCCCAAAACTTTGGCATTTAGAAAATAGTGTCATTCCTTTTCCAGAATTATAAAGTTTGGTTAAAATTCTGAAGACAAACTCCAGTAAAAGTCACATAGAATTTGAATGAGTAATGATAACAACATGAATTATTTCCACTTTCAGAACTTTGTTGTGTTTGACTAGCTGGATGATGGATGATTGCTTCTTCATTGTTGCTGTGCCACTACAAACTCAAGAAAGCAAACAAAAATGCTGATGAATCAGACTTTTTGCCAGTTACCTCACAAACTACAGATTCACTACTTCACAAAAGAAATCACTGAAATGTAAGGGTAATCAGAAAAGTTTATTTTGAGAGAGAAAATCAGTACAATGTCAAATATTTCTAAATAGCTCAGTAATCATAAAACACTGATGTCAGGAAAAATAGTTGCTCATTCTTCCTTTCACACAAATCCACAGTAATTTGAACCTAAATATGGTACAGGAACATGGCATTTGCAGAAATTTGGATGAGAAAAAGTTATCTTCTTTTAGATCATCTTTTTCAACAAACAGAAGCATTAGCTTTACAAGAACAGGAAAAAATTCAGCTCTGTGATAGTTAGGAAAAGTATTTTGCTTTTCTGAAGATCAGCCCTCCTTTTTTGTCTTCTTGCTGTCCCATTTCAGAATCCTTGCTATACATTTTCCAAGTATCTAGAAAGGCCTCACATCAACTTCACTGTTTTCACATGCAAGAGTCTCCTTTGTCTGATAACACACAGAGCCTTCACACTTTTATCACACAATCTGATCCAGGTTGGATCTAAAATAACATCGTGGTACTGGAAATAAAACAGTACATTCTGCAAAGCTTCCTTTACAAGATAGAAAGTCTCATCTCACCAAACTTGTAAAATGTGCAGAATATATCAAAAGGTAGCAGATGTCACCTTCAGTTCCAATTTTTCACTAGAGGCATCACCAACAAACTTCAGAGATGTCTACACTGATAAATAGGAGAGCAGAATGGGCTAGAGGGAGCTCCATTATTTCTTAGTTGCTCATTTGCCTTCTGTTTTGTTTTGGGCTGATACTGGGCTGGTCAAAGCCTGGGTCCTGCACTGGGAATGATTTATTTCAGTTAAAAATATAAAAGGAAGAGTGGGTGAGATGGCACCAGGTTGTTCATACCTCTGTCCTCCTCATGCACTCCCAGTCTGCTGAGCATCACCTACCCCAAACCCTTGCCATGTTCCTGCCATTCCCTAGGGTACATTACATGTCTTTGAGGTCTGAAAAAAATCACTTTAGTGGCTTGCACAGAGACCTCATGTCACCTCAAACACTGTAATGGCCTGCATCTTCTTCTCTCTGTGTTGTGTCAAAGCTCAAGAGAGAGCTCTACAGCTTGAGAAGTGGGCACACTAAAACGTTGGTTTGCTACTTAGAGTTCAAGATAACATGTAGCATTTCCCTAGCTTACCAATGGTTGACAATTTGTGTGAATTTTACCTAGGACAATGAATGCTGTATAAATACTTTCTGCATTTGTAGATGAAGAAACTGTCAAAGAGAATTTAAATTAAGATCATAATGCTGACAGCTCCAGTTCCATCACTGCAAATTTCTAGTATACATGTATATAAAAACATGAAGCAAATAAGAAGCAGCACATTTCTACAGCATTAGTTCATTGAATTCCATCGTGTACTGTAGAAAGGCATAATGGATGCCACAGAAAGCAAGATGATGGTCTTTTATTTTGGGTGCAACTCAGCAATTACATAACCTGTGTTCTAATGACTGTGTAGTGCTCCATCATTAAGGAGAAAATTTCATTTTATTTAAAATTATAATCACCAAATCCAGTGATTTCTGATGAGCTGTGTGAATGTGATTTGCAATATTGATTCCACCATATTCAAGTAAGAAAATAAATGCTGAAAGAAACAAGCCTCAAGATAAGTACTTTATATTAGAAAGTTTTTTTGTAAGGGATATTAGTAAGCTTTTCTGCTTTTTTATGATTAACATCTTTGACATTTTACATGCAAATGCTGAAGAGCAGAGATAAGCCAAGGAAGAACATAAAGGACTAGAATACCACTCAGAAAAAATGCTTACTAGTATCTTTATTACCAATGGGTACTGTCAGGTTGATCTACAATCTTACTAACCATATATTTTGTATTTCCCATGGAAGTTGTTATTCATATTTCAAAATAGCCATCATAAGAACTGGAAGACTTTTTCAGATTTGCAATTCAGACATCACAAGCTGTCTTTTCAGTCTCAGACTCCATTCAGGCTCATAGGATATTCCACTGTAGTAGGACTCAGAATACATTAAAGGATCAAACAGAAGTCATACAGACATCACCAAATATTGTGAAGGAAATATAGGTGAAACTGAACAAAGAGTTTCATCAACAGCTGATAGAAAATTTTTTACTGAAATGTTTGATTTCAATGAGTTTCATATTAGCATGAAGGTGAGAAAATAAAATATTAATGACTATCAGATGTAAAAGTGTTACATGCACCCAAGTGGTCCTAAATTTAAAGAATCCAAGGGGTTGGTTAATTTTTTGTAAGTTTTTTTGTGGGGGAGTGTTCTTCTCATACTCTAAATAAAAGACTAGCTAATAACTATGAAGAAACTGAGGGCAGAGAAATTGACTCCAAAAGATCAAAAGCAACACCAGCTGCTGGAACTGCAGAAACTTCACTTGAGAGCTGATAGTGCATAGACAACACTGAAATGTACGTGGGGAAAGCCAATAACATCCTCTGCTGCTGCAATGTAAATCAATAAGCATTTTGTCCTGTCCTATTATTTCAGAGTTAGAGCTCTTGAACACATTCACATGGCTTGAGGTTTTTACTAAAAGTGACAACAAGCTTCATTTTAGCTACAGCAATCAGGAGTAAATGAGAGGTGAATCAGGCTAAAGGTAATAAACCAGTACTTGTTTGTATGGCTTGGAAAATTTATTTTTTTTAAAAGCTAACATTATGAAAGAGAAGCATTTTTCTATGGTATTGTCCAGTCTTAATAAATGTAATTCAGAAATTTTCTCACCTCATTAGAGGAAACATTTTTTTACAACTAGGATACCGAAGACCCTCCATACCTCGGGGAGCTAATTTTAGTCCTTTAGTACAATATCAAAACAATCATTACATGTTCAAGGATAAAAAAATAGCTAAGAATAGAGCCAAGTGGATTTTCAAAAAACATTCATCCTGAAGTTAATGATAAATTTAAGAATAGTTAATGTTAAGAGCTCTTTATGAAGTGATTAATGAAGTCTGTCAAGTAGTAAATCCCAGAATCTCTAGAACTTTTTCCAAGTACATGCATCTGCAATTTCATATATACTAGAGGAAAAATTAAAAAAAAAATAGGAAGAAACTTTCTGCTGTAATTATAGATTCTATTGAATAGGGAAACAATTCTGAATTTGAGTTGATATGGGAGGAAATGGATTGGATAAAAACTAAAAAACAACAGAAATCTCACTCCACCAAACTAAAAAAAGAAAGCTAAAACACAAACATTGTAAAGGAACTTTTAAAATTTGAAATAGGAAAAAACCTTAGGACATTTTTAAACAAAGTTCGAAGAAAGTACACCATTTCAACATGAAGTATTCCATTTCAGTGTATATGAGGGCTTTTGCTTAGCCCAAAAGGAGTTTTCCTTTTCAGTTTTTCCTTTCAGCCACCAGCCTCCTCCCGCCCCCACCTGTGTTCGCACACACACATATTTAGTTGAGGAGTTTTCACTTATGTCCTTCCTGTGCTTTAAACGACTTTGCATTGAGGACCTCAGCACATGGTGAATGTACATGTGTAATATTGGAATGTATTACCCTGGTTCACGTTTCTGACCTGAAGAGCAAATAATAAACATGGGAAAGCATAGCACACTAAGCAAGACAAAGAGTCACTACAGTTTGAACACCTCAGCAGTAGGTAGGACTTCTGAAGTTTCTTATAAAATCTTCAAGCTCATCTTCTCAAGGTTTCACGCTTGAGTTAAATGCTTTCCAGCCTTTGGGAATCCACTAAAGCAGCTTGCATTACAAGCAATAGTAATAGTAATAGCGGTATTACATCTAATATAAATGTTTCAAGCTTTTTAAGACCATTTGGCATCTAAGGCTAAGACTGAAGACAGCATCGGCATATATAGATAGGAGTTAATATGACAAATCAGGCTACTTCACACTGAAATGCCTCTTTTCAGATGACGTTTATGTATAAGAACAAGTTAAAGTGTCATCTCTTCTCTCTTTCAGAAGTTCTGCTTGCAGAGAACTTCCTCGCCAAGAAAGCGGGCCCCATCTGTCATTCACTCTTGTTTCTCAGCAGAGTTAAAAAGCCTGACAGTTTCCATGAATAACAATGACACATACTCTTATATCTTGCAGAGGGGCACAAATTTTATTGATGATAAAGGGAGGGAAAAATCCCTCAGTGTTTAAAGAGTTTTCTGAGCTCTGCTTATGTCTGGTTTTGAGTGAAGATGGACCTGCCATTGTGTGTGTCAATGAACCTGCTTACTACTGTTACCTTGTGACTGCTGACCTAGGCCATTGCAACTAAGGACCTGTTTTCACACAAGCCTGTTTTGTAACCAACACTCCATGCTTTCACAAGAAAGAATCTTCTGTATCTGGGTTCCAACACCTTTTCATACATAGTCTTTGGCCATCTTGATTCATCTGCACTTAAAAAGCTACTTAAGGACAGTTTTTGAATATTTTGAAAAGTATCAAAAAATCATAGCAGAGAGGCATGTTTTGGGGGAGATGCTCACAGACAACATGCAGAAAAAGTCTTTTTGCTGCTGGGTGATTTTCTTCATGGGTTTAATAAATATAATTGCATAAATATCATTATAGAGGCACATCTATACTACCTAATTTTCAGAGTGGCTACACCTTTCTAGGTAGGCTGTTACCTACCTGTTTGGTAATAGGGTTTTTTTTGGTCAGTGCAGAAGACAAGGGGAAAAAAATTCCAAGAAAGAAAAGCTTACCCCAAGCATACCTAGCTTTCAGTATTAATAATGCAACACTATGTCAGTCATTGGTCACTTTGGTGTTGGTTTATTCAATAGACTTCAGAAAGAAAAGCTCACCCATATCCTGTATGAAATGTTTTTATGAAAGGGGAGCCATCTACTTATCGGCCTCTATTTAGAAGCACTTTTTATTATTGGCATAAAGTTATTTGGCATTTTATTTTCCCTTCATCTCTCTTCTTGAACCTCTGACTGTATTCTATCAAGTTAACTCAGAAATAAACTTACATCTTTAGAGGGTATGCCCTATTTCAGATTATAATTTAGGTATAAATGTATTTTTTTTTCATAAATTTATCTTCACTGGGTAAAATTCAGCTCTTGTAGAGGCTGATCAAGCATCAGACTGATCAAGCATCAGTCTTTGATAAAAGTGCTGCTGAATATTATGTTAAATCTTGGCACAAAAAGAGGTATATACAAATGACATTTTGAGAGTCATCAGTAATAAAGGAGAAGTTTAAGAATATAGGAAAAGATAGAATAACTTGGGGACTAGAATAATAAAAGTGAAACTGAGTTGAGTATAGTTTGGGACAATATCATATATAAAATATCCAGAGAAAAAAATCGTGAAAATTGGGAATGAAATTTTGGCTAGTATACTAAAATTTCATCAAGAATTAGAGGAAAGCAACTTATTTTTTTTTAAAACTTGTTGCATCTGTTTGGCTAATTCTACTCCGACTTCTGTCTCAAACTCTCAAAATTCTATATTGCCCTTCTAGTCAAGAGCCAGGAGCACTTTCTTACCTAGTTTTCCAATTGGTCTTTTAAGAATTAGTATTTCTAAACTGGATTCTTTTGAAAATTCTTACAATTCAAAGTTCTGATGGCTTAGTCTCTTTGAAAAATCAGCAGCTAAATAAAAAGAAGGGGAAGCAGGTGTAACACAAAAAGAAGTATTTTTTCTGCCCAACTGAAACCCTATTGAAACCAAGGGTCAAAGTGCCTTTTAAGGGAAGCAATAATGCTGCTTCTTCCTATTGGGTCACTCACTGTGTACTGAGTCACACAAGTCTACTATTTCATCTCTAGCTGATTCGGATCAAAGGTCCAGAATCAGAAGACAAAATAGCTCTTTTAGATGTTTGTTTGTTTGCTTATTTCTGCAGCAGGAAAGCTGCATCCACAGCCTGAGCAGTTTTGGTCAGTGCCACTGTAGAAGGACACCGACGATAAGTTGAAAAGTGTCAAAGTTCCTTGGTATATATCATGATAAATTCAAACATGAAAATTCTACTTTTGGCAAGAATCCATCTCTTAAAGTTCCCAGTTTAACAAAGTCTCAAATACTGTGTCATTTCATGTCTGGAATCTCAGATACTTTGTAAGGCCAAAGCTCCACTGAAGTTGAGCAAAACATTACTTGCCAGTACGTTTCAGAAAATGATCTCTCAGGGACCCCACTTTAGAAAGAGGGTGACAGAAGCATGGTGAACTAGACTTTACATACTTCTATTTTATTCATATGACATAGTCACAAAATACTTAAAGTTCTGAAAAATTGAATTTCATAAAGTGAGTCATGCATGAGTTGCCAATATTTTGGAGCAGAAGAATCTGTTTTGAAATATGGTGATCACGGGCAGGCTTGGTTAGTAATCCTCCCTGGTTAGTCTAAACCCAAATCTGTATCAGGTAGAACAACACAAAGCATGTCCTAAAGCTAATAACTGCTCTCTCAGTTGCCTCTGTCCAAAATACAGTGAGCCTAACAATGTGAACTGTGCTATGTCCTTGTCTGAGGGAATACTTGGAGATGAGTAATATGCAACATGTCAGTATGTGAAATCATTTTGTTGTATTTCAAACTGCATTAAAGGTTATTTTTTAAAGGTATTTTTCTTAAAGGCACAGGAAGGAGTTAACCCCTTTGTGGAAGATAGCAATAGAATTTAATAGCTGAGGTTAATGAGGAAATGAAACAGTATGAAACATGAAATAAATGGCATATAAAAGTTTTCAAGAGGGAAATAACAAAAAAAACTTCACCAAAGCAGACCAGAATTCTGCATTTTTGATATACATACTGAGATAGATCAGTAAGAAAGCATATTTTTGTGACTAGCAAAAGTTCATAAGAATAGGAAAGTGATGATGAGGTTAAAGAACTTTAGAAATTTGGAGTTGTTTGATGAATAGGAATGTACTAAAACAGCTTCTTCAATGAGAATTTAAAAGATTGGTTTTGGTCATGTTAGTATTTCTAAATAATGTCTTGAAAATTCATTAACTTCAAAACTTTACTTTTGATATCAGCCATTTTACTCTTAGTAACTATGTCTCAATAAAACATCATGTGCTTTTAAAATCTTGAGACTCTAAAGTTATACTACTCATGGGTAGGGTAGAGGTAGTAATACAAAGACATTTAATTTTAAGATTCTAGTGGTCTGATGAATGTCCACAGTGCAGTTGCAGTTACAATTGGTAGCTCCATGGTGGAGCCAAAAGCATGAGCTTTACATTTACTGCTGAGAGAGAATCAGAAACATAGTGTGTGAGAGCATCCTACAGGGTAACTTAGTTCCAGCATACCCTACAGAAAAGTGATTTCTTAAACTAAGCTGAAACTGAAGTGTGTCAGGAAGTCTGTTTCATTAACTGAAATAGCTAGTTGTTTTTGTAGAGTGCCAGTCATCAAATTTCATTGCTGCTGAGTGTAGATTATATCATAAGTATGCCACAGCAAGGGGGAGATTTTCATTTCAGAAAGGAAATCATACAAACAAAGCCATTCCACAAAGATTTCAGACTATAATCAAGTGTCCTGGGGACAATCAGCATCTTTGATTTTAGATAAATGCTTTCGTATGCCAAAGAAAAATATCATTCAGTATAAAGCATCTTAATTGAGATGAAGTGCATAGGTCATTCATTTACTAAAGTATCATTCCAAAATAAAGCAAAGGGTATTTTTTCCTATTCACAAGCATATTTTAAAATACGAAGAACCATATACATCAGTTTTAGTGAAGCGTTAATCTCATTTTCAAATCTGAAAACTGTTTTCTTCTTTGAAATTATTACTTTTTAAGTAATATAAAGTTTAATGTTCAGATACACAGTAAGTAATATGAACAAAAATAATGACAAAATCAAAACAATTCTAAGTTAGTTTTGTATTAGTGGTGATTAGATCTTTAAAGAAAAATAAAAAAGCAGCAAAACTAAGGTCATGAGTGAACCTTGAATCTGCTCCCCATGTCCAGCTCAGGATATATCATCCTTAGAAGGAGAACAGGTGATTCCTAATGCATTTCTTTTTGTCACATTGGGGATACTCAAAAGAAAATGCACTAGCAGTGCATACTACATTGCATGTGAGCTTGTGGGAACAGAGTTCAGATGCCAAGTTATTAATCTGGATGAACCATTGACAGTTCAGCCTATTTGTTGCAGGCACAGGAAAACACAGTCTCTTAAGCCAATCGAAAGCATTTGAGAGAGAGGGCTGCTTCTTGTTGCATGGGGCAGTACAGTTTTATGGCTTTGTGAACCTTCACTTTGAAAATTTATAAAAATTATATTATCAGAAGAACTCACTTTTGTCTGGTTACAGTGGGTTACTTCTTGTTCTGAAGCAAGCACACTCAGTTGAGGAGCCCAGGTTTCAATTCCTAATGACATCTGGAGAAGATTCCTTTGACATTGCCCACGTTTTGCCTGGCTGATGTAAAGAATGAACAGTATCATCCCATGTTTCTCTGACAGTGTCGTCACCGGTAATTAACACCCTAGCAATGACATTTATTTCTCATTTAAGAGTGGTAACAGCATGCCACTTCTGCAACTTTATGGAGACAGAATTTTCAGGGTTATGACCTTTAAAAATACTTATGAAAGCAAATGAGCTATGAAAATGGGTTGTACTTGTTTGTATGTGTGATAGTCACTCAGTATATTAGCAATTAGGGAGAACATCCAGTTTTAGGTTGCATATGCAATGGGCATGCACATCCTGTACTCGTTTTGGAAGGAGTACTTCCTATTCAGAGGTAGATCCAGAATGCTAAGAGAGTACATTTTCATATATAGCTGTTGGTCTATCATTCCCAGTTCATCTCCATTCATTGAAAACATTCATTTACTTGTGAGGGAACATTAGCTGTTGAAACATACATTGCGAGTTAGCAGTGAATTTCCATTTGTCTTAGTGTTAGAGGTTAAGTAAGCTCTGAAGTAAGATCAATCCTGAGAAGTACTGTTTGAACTAAAATATACCTTTCTAATTTGTAAGCTCTTCAGTTATGAGATGTATCTACTTACACAGTATTTCAGAGATGGGAGATAAAAAGCTGGAAGCATTACGATGGCTCAGGAGAGAGTGAAGGCTCGCGGGAGTAAGTGCAAGATACTGTGCTAATTGCCTGGAGCAAAAGTAAAAATGCAATGCTAAATTGCATGAAATTCTAGAATTGTATGCTGCCTCTAATGACATACTTTTGCCAGAGTCCACTTCAATAGCAGAAGATTTCAGGATATTAGCAAAGTTTTTATTGCAGCACGGTTTGTTATTGTGCTATATGCTACAGACATGCTACTAGCTGCGTAGCTGGTGCAAAGTGTAAGATTTGCTTTTGGAAAAGAACGTACCACATCCCCATGAGGGAGAAGGGTAGCCAATGAGATCAGGCTGAATTTCCACTGATTATGATAATGAACTAGTGGTCTCAGAGACTAGCTGGATGTCAAAGGGGCTGTTGTATCAGAAACTGAGAAAAGGGTGTTGAGATGCAAACACCTACTTGGGATATTGCAAACAAGTTCAGCTGACTTGTACACAAACTGCCCGTGTATCCAATGCCAGTTGTTTTGCTAAGGAAAAGAATTGTTATGACTCATGAGAAGAGCAAAGGAGTTGCCTGAAATCTGTGAGAGCGAGGATTAGTGCGATGTTAAAAAGTCACTGATATGCTAATAACCCAGATAAAGAAGGTGGTAAAAAAAAAAAAAAAAGAGGGAGTCCCTCTCAACATGAAAAATCTGTACTTAAATCAAGTACTGATAATGAAAAACCTTAATGCATATGAAACACTTAAGATACAGAGTTTTAAAAAACATATATAAGAAACCATGGTAATTATGAAAGATTATAAAAATAATTGAAAACAGTTATTTAAAAAAAAACAGTACCAGGATAAAGTAATTCTTAACTGTTTTTCCGACATGCATAAAGTAAAATTGGATTTTGGGAAATACAGTTTGATTAAAGCATATAGGATACCAAACAGGAGAATTATAGCAATGCTAAATAAAAAAAAATAACATTCGAGCTCAAAAAACATTGTTTTAACTGCAATTCTATTTTAATTGGACATCATTATGTTGACAAAAGATTAATAATAACAGAAGTGGATATGGTTTTGAACCCTACAGACCAACAGCAATAATGCAGCTGCCCACCTATTTCTCCACAAGGAAAAAGAATATAGTTCCAGACACTAAGAATTGTGTTAACACACAGATTTCCAAAGGAATTATTTCCCCCCAAAATAAGGTCATCATAAGTCAAAAGGGTTAGAGAACAATATTGCTGGGGTTTTCTTTGGACCCCGCTGACTCCTGGCCTGGCTGTGTTCCTTATTTCAATGTCCCATGTCCCGAAAATTCAAGTAGTGCCTAAGTGTCTTCACTGGGAGAAAACACAGCATGACACTTAAAAAGGACAAGATTAAGAAATAGGCACTGGAAATCTAAAATCACGGGAATTCATATGAGAAAATGCATGCATTTTCAACAATAAGTGGGATAAAGCATTGCAATGTTTTAATTAATAGGGTGGGTGAACCCACCTGCTGTTCTTCTGGAAGACATGTTTTCTTCAGGAATATTTTTTGGATTCAGTACAGGGCATCTTGGTGGAAGAGAAGGACCAGTTACTATAAAGGTCATACCAAATGTTCCAATAATACCTGCATTCAGTGAAATTTTGAATAATATCATTGCAATAGCCCCTTCTCATGTCTTACTTATTAGAGATGAATCCCTGGGTGTATGCCCTGGGTCTGTTTCACATTCTTAATCACTTTGTAATTTCCTTTAGAGAATATATTGACTAAATTGCCTCAGTCTCAGAATATTCTTTTCCCCCTTTGTATCTCTGTGAAACATCTATAGCTTTACTCTGTGCTGAGAAAATAAAATAACTTTTATTTTTTTAACATTTCAAGGTTTCAGACATATCTCAGTTTTCTCAAATCTGAAAGAACAGATACAACATTTTTGGAGAGAAACTCCAAATTTGTGGGAGGATTCTAAGACCCTTCCTCTGTAGTAACTGAGAAACTGCTTTTCAGAATTTCAGTTCATTCCAATTCTTTTTCTTTCTTCACCTCTAATAACACTTTAGAGAAAGTAATCTTTATGAAAAATAGCCTAATAGAAAAAGAAAATTTCCTTTTCCTGAAATACATTTCTGCTGTAAGTGCCTCAGTAACCTTTCTAGTTTGACCAGTTGGAATGAAAAAAAGCCCATGTTATTTTGATGCAGTTTTATCTGTGCTGTTGAATATAGAAAAAGGCAGGACACAAACAATATTTTTAAAAATCACACCTTGTGTCTAAAGCATGACATTCCTCTCTGGAATACCATGTCATGAGCTGATAATGCTGACATTAAATTAAAGGACAATTCTTGGTAAGAAGCCTAAGGCAGAAATTATATTCTTTGCTGATAATCTGGTGTGAAGCTGGGACAACGTCTCAACTTGAGAAGGCCATTATGACAGGGGTTACCTCCATCAAAACATATGCTTTGATGGTCTTCCCAATGTGGAAGTTTTACCTAGAATTTATAAGATAAATCAAGGTAGAAAAGAAATTAAAGAGGAAATTATGACAACAGTAAAGGTAATCATAATCAGGTAATCTCCTTATTGTAAATCTATGTTTCAAGACCAAAATGCACAATTCCTAAGACTGGGACTCTTAGGAACTGTGGCCTCTAAGGATGCTCCCAGGAAGGAACACTTCACATCAGAGTGCACCCAAGCTGCCTCCCATCTACTAGAGTGGTGAAAAAAAGCTGCGGTGTCAGGCTTACTGGCATTCTCTAAATCAGCTAAGCAGAAGACTAACCTATAAAATTATGTAAAGCATATACAAATCTGTGTTAGTTACTACTTTATGCAATATATAAAATTTCTTTCTATCTAGTGCTTCAAGGCAGAAACCATTTGTTTGGTTTTTCTTTGGACTTAACTCAAATTTAAACCCTCCTTCAGGGTTATCGGATGAGCTGCCCAGAAGCTCAATGGAGCTTGAACCATGGCAGGTGCTGAATGGATGTGCTCCCTTGCCAGCAGCTGTAGCATGTAGCAAACTTGCCTTTATTGGCTTCCAAGGCAGTGAATCTGCCCTAGTTTTTCACCACAGCCCCAGGCATGCTGCTGATCATTTAGATTTAAGCTTATTGGAAGTTCTAAATGCCTCTCACTGCAGCTACCTGTAGATTTTCAAAAAGATGCAGCTGGCAAGTTGACTCAGAATTCTGCCTCAGACTTAATCTCAATAAATTGCTTTTTATCTGCCTACTGTGTGATACAAAAGTTCTTCTTAGTTAAAAATACATTCACTGGCTTTGAAGCAGAATGTGGATGAACAATTGATGAGTGTCAGCAGCTGCTTGTAGAAAATATTGATTTTCTTTAGATAATAAGGCATCTGAATATTTAGAATATATTACTATTTTATATAAACTTAGGAAATAAGATACTACAGTTTTATCATTCAAGCTAAGAAATTTAGGCCCAGGATATTAAGGTATTTCTCTCAAAGTATTTTTGGTTTTGTCTTTTCTCATAGTACTCAAGAGATAGGTAATTATATTTCTTTGTGAGACAGATGAAATGGATACTGTAAAATGCACCCAGTTTCTCTGCTTCTGTTTTACATACATGGAATTTTAAAATTTATATAGACAGTAATATTTTCTAAAGCCTGTTTCAGTTTGTCCTATATATATGCAATCTACCTCAAGTGTGAAGCGAAAGCTCTAAAATTACCTTAAACATGACTGTTTGCTTTCAATGGAAAACCAAACAAATTCAAACACTCCCAGCAACTAATTTTTAAAAAATACCTATTAATTTACACATATCTGAAATAATAATCTAAAGGATGACCAAGATAAATAGTTGCAATTTAAAAACTGTGGACCTGGCCTAAGATTCTTTGTAATTTGCTCTTAAAATTGATGATTTCAGAAATAGTTGGTGTAAAGGTGAACATCTTAAGATATGATGATACATTTATTTAAATTTCAGGATTGAGAGGGTTATTCCTAAGACTAAACTTTAATTATAAGTAAATATAATGAAATTTATCCATAAACTGGAAGGATTCCTCCAGAGCATTGGGAAATAAAGAAAGATAAAAGGAAAATATCACATCCTCAAAATAAGAGATCAAATTAGTTTGATACTGAAAGATTCTTTCAGAGTCCAATCTAACATTTAGAAAAGAGTCTTTAGTATTCAGTAGTCATTGGCTCAACAAATTTTGATCAAGTTTGAACTTTTTAACTTATTTTACTTAGAGGAATACTTTTACTGGTGGAATTTACATTCCTTTAATTCTGTAACTTTATGTGCCAGTGCACAGATGGGCCTAAGGGAACAACTGAAATATAAAACTAGTAAAGACCAGATAGGCTTCAGAAGCAAGCCTAGTCTGTCTTACTGACAGGGGTCATTGCCATTAATATCATATCTTAATAACTATGCCCTTAGACTGGCACAGAGCCCTGCACATTAGCTTTTCTCATGAACCCTCGGATTGAAAGTTGTTTATAAAAAGGTTAAAAGCATGACACATGGTTATAAAAAGGCATACTTCATCTATTAAGATTGATCTTTCACTTCAGTACACATACTTCTAAAACATCCCTATTCCTTTAGGCTGAACATGAGGAAGAATAATATCTTGAAATCAAAATTCACAATTTAACTCTTTTTCAATTATTTCTAGAGCAGATCCCTCTCGTGGGTAATGACCATCAAGAAGTGTATATTAACAAAGTGGATACCATCAACTCTCACTGTTCTACTCCTGTGTTGCAATGACCATAATAAATAGAAATATGCACATCTGAACAATCCTGCTGCTCCACAACTATTTGGCCCTAAAGTAATGCTCACCACCTTACAAGTACTAGGATCATCCTAAACAGCCTCTGAGGAGGGAAGTTGTGGTTTTTTCCATGACTGTTAGAAATTATATAATAATCACAATTCACTTTATTTATTTCTACTGACTGTGAGAAACAGTTAAATACAATTGGATATTTGTCCAGAAAATACCTACATATTTAACTTGCATAAATAATCCAAATTAAATAAATAATCCAAATCTGGTTCCTGTTGCAGGATGAAATACCAAATAGGCTCATCAGACATGATTAAAGATGTCTATTTAGCTTTCAGGCCCGCAACAGGAACAAAATGAAGCAATTGGGATTATTAATGTAAATTAGGCATTACACTATAGTGCCACTGCTAAGGTGATAAGATTAATAAACTGTTTTTAAAACCAGGAGGGGAATAAGTTTTACAACTTAATCTTTATCTTAATGGGAAATAAGTTTTTCAAAGGAAAGGGAAATAAAAAAATGAATTGTGCTGAGCACCAAAAGCAGAGATTTCTATATGAAAATTGACACATCTGTTTTATTTTGCTTACAGAAGAGTGATGGAAATGGCAGAAAAAAACATTAAGATGGTGGAGAATGAATGATGAGTAAGAGCACAGCGTGCCAGTGCTAAGAGAAATGTTTCATTCTATCATCTAGCATTAGAGCTGGAAGTGCTCCTTTTTCTTTATTTTTGTTACTATTTCAAGAATTATTGAGAACCTTTGCCTTAGCTCTGACCCTGTAAACTAGGTCAAGGCACCTTGGATTCTCAAATCCTTCTATCTGTCAAAACCTAGAACAGACCCATCTGTTCCAGTTTTCATCTGTTTAATGTCTTGTATTGCAGTTAACTCTTGTTACGATGTCTTGCAAAACTTTTATGGGGAAAACTGTGGCAAAATATACTTTGAGTGTGCCCGGATTGTTTGATCTTGAATCTGGTTGTTAGAGCAATTATTTCACTAGATTGTGAGACATCCAATGTTTCTCATACCCTGTAATTGTGTGGTGAGGATGTTAAGCATTAAAATCTTCCTACTGTTTTCCAAATATATTTCTCTCCTGAACTCTGAAGCAATTTTTGAGTAAGGCAATGGTGACTTGTTTGTACCCTGACGCTGATAATACTGTTTAAATGGCAACTTTTGCATCAAGGACTTCTACAATCAAGTATTTTCTCTAAAACATCTTTAATACCAATACTTCCAATAATGGTTGTTTTCAAACTGTACAATTTCACCCACAAACAAGGAAAAAAAAACAAGTACTTTTGCTGTTATGTAAAATTAATGGAATATGATTCCTTTAAATCAGTTACTCATTTATTCTACTTTGCAGCAAATCACTTGGGAATGTTTGCTCCTTTTAATTTACCAGAGTTTTCTCTTCTACAAATCAAATTAGTAACCGAGTGTCTTGTTAGGCAGAATTGTAATGAAACTGGAGTTCATGGGCAGTTAGACAGAGTTGCCCTAAGCCTTTGTTTCTGCTGGGGTCTGCTGCTTGCTAACAAGATGCCATCATAGGACAGGAGTGCCTAAGGCTTCTGGTATGATACAAGTGAGAATTACTGGGGCTACAAAGCTCACTGAGCATCCAAACTCTGTGCTTTATGAGCATATTTGAATTTCAGCCATGTAGTTTTATTCTTTTGTTTCTTGTTATGCAGCTGTACTAAAATATCATCAATGCTGAAATCTTCCTCTGATATGGATCATAAAGCACCCATACTTGTCTTTCTGTATTTTGACACTGTTAGCATTTCTGAAGACAAAGCTTGTTTTTTTCTCTCTCACAACAATCCTATAAATTTTTTGTAACTCACAGTAAACACTTGAGTAGCCTTCAATCTAATCAATCACTAAGGCTGACTAGTATATAGAGAAGCTCTAAAGTCTGATACCAGCTTTACAAGAGACCTCTTTTCTAATGAACCAGCCTGGTTGTGTTCTTTGGAGGGGCTGGATTATGGCACGTGTATGTTCCATAGTAACACTGCCTTGAGCATGGCATCAAGAGAGTTCTGAGTACAAGTACATCAAATTGAAAGAAAGGCCTCAAAGTAACCACTTCACCGTGCAGAGTTTTTTCATATGGAACATTCATTTATGCTATGTAGTAAATCAGAATGACATGAGACGCTTTCCATTTCTTCCCTGTTCAGCAATGCCATTCTATTCCCCAGACTTCAACTATTCATTCTAGAATTGTCTGTCAAAGAGGGAGACTATTTTATCTGAACAGCGACAGGAAAATCTTTTTCTCTCAGTCTTGGAGATCTGGACTACAAGGATAAGATGCTGAAGACCTTTCTTCACCTGAAGCATTAGGAAATTTTCCCAGAGTGAATAAATGCAACTGCAGAGCTGCACTCATTGAGATACAGCAAAAACCTTTAATATAGCATGGTCTGTTTCCTTTTATGGATTATTAAAAGTAATTTACAGATTACATGGATAGGCAATTCACAGTGAGTACTTTAGCATTTCATTTACAATGGCATTTTGTATGGAGTACCACGGTTATGTTTCCCATTTCAGAGAAGGAATACTAGAGTCTAGTCTAGTACAAATCTAACATGTAGCAAATGCACAGACTCAGCACAACAGAGACCTAATTTAGTAATCTGAGAAAATACTTTTTTCTTCTATTTATCTTGAAACCCTGTCACATGAAATTACAAAATACACCACATGGCAAAAGTCTAAATTAAAGTACAATATCTACCTTGTATTTCTCCCCATAAAAGCAATTTTCTATCCTGCAGTTCAGGAAGAAAGAGCAACTTTTGAGTCTTGTGTAACCTAGTAACTTTTACAATATTCACCATTATTCTCTGTAGGCAACTTTATTTCACTCTTGCAGAACTCTACAATTCCTCTGTGGGCCATCCCTATGTCTGCTCCTTGGTGAAATTTGCTTCAATCTTCAAACATCTCTTAGAATCACAAAATCACAGAATATGCTGAGTTGGAGACCCATAAGGATCATCGAGTCCAACTCCTGGCCTACACAGAACACCTCAAGAAGCACAACATGGCCCTGAAGGCATTGTCTTGATATCAGATTCTTCAGCTCACGTTTGAAAAAACAGTTTATTTTCATTATCTGTGGAATAGATTTCCCATGGCTCTTTAGAAATTCAGGTTCCCAAAGTAATTCCAGGATGCATTTCAGTAGTAACTACAGTTCACTGTATATAAGTAAACAGGATCAGAAATCTGATTGATCTAGTTCTAGGTCAGAAGAAAGCCTCAGTTAGACTCCTTAATGTATATCTTGTTCCAAATGGTCAATAAAACCATAAATGAAAATATAATCCAAAGCGAGTAAACATCAGATGGTATACCATTTAAAGTATATTTTTTGATGTCATGTATGGCTACTACTCACAGCAACGTCTTCCAGAACTTGCAAAAAGAGAGAAAAACCAACCTGATTTAGTTCTGGGTCAAGGATGAGATCTGGTTCAAAATAGTCTTGTCAAATTGTGACTTTGTGACAGTCACCTATATCCTTATTGGGATACAGCAAGAAACAGTATCAGCTATTCATAGTTGCTTGCCTTCAATTAGCAGTAGTATATAAAAATGTGAAGCTTGAAAAAAACGGAAATTTAAAAGAGCAGCTGACAGAGTAAAATATATCATGAAAAATAGATAAAGGCATCCCACTAGCCAATCAGAATAAAAATAACGTTACAGCAAAAGCCCATTTAAAAGGTCCCATCTCTAAAAAAAAAGAGCCATTTATAAAGAAAGAGGAGGATCTTACAGCTAAAATAAATCAGAGATAAGAAAGTTATGAGTAAATCAGATCAGGAGAAGCATTACCTTTCAAAACATAAATATGAAACCATTAGCAATGCAAGACAAAGAAAAGATTTGAAGAATGTCTCAGTAAATAGTCCAAGGCTATGAATAATTTTAGACTTATCATAAGCATAGAATGTTCCCAATAGCTGTATGGCCTTGCAATCCTCTGCCAAAGATCTGTGATTTAAGGGTGAATGGATCTGTAGGTACAGAAAGGAATGCTTTGGGAAGAAAAAGCCATCACAGAAAATGTGAGCATTTCAATCCAGAGGAGCTGAGGGAAGCTCGTACACAGACCATTCTTCACAGGAGATAAGTCTGAGGAATTGTTCCAGTCAGACATGCTAATAAATCATTTTCAATAAGAGATCAATAAATTGAATAGTAATAAATCACACAGATCATGTGATATTTGCTCAATATTTCAATGTAAAATTGCCAGCATGTTAAGTAGATTACTTATACTTTCAATCAGCTTTACTTCCAGAGGAAAGGAAGATCACTGCTGGAATTTCAGCTTCCTAGAGGAATTTAGGTTATTCTGCAACAATGCACAAAAAAAATTATGAAAACCCCCCAGACCTCAAACAAAGGGTGATGAGGCAAACCATTGAGTAGCTTCTATATAAAAAAAATATAGGCAGTCATATATTATCCACTTTGAAAAAAGGATGACTTGGAGAGAATCTGATTGAGCACTATGGGCTTATGAAGGCTCTGAATTAAGCGGAAAAAAAATCTATTTACTTTTTCATGCTGAAACACCTGAACTATTTGATGCCCTTAAACTCTCAAGCAACAGATTTAAAGCAAGTGAAAGAAAATAACAATTGTTAATTGCAGAACTTTGTCGTGCCATTTATCAGTAACCAAAATGGATTAAGAAATTATTAAAGAAGTAATAAAAGAACATCCATCAAAAACTAGTGTATATGGTATGGAGAAAAAATTATAATAAAATATAAGTTATAGACTTTTTGGGGAAATACTGAAGGATCATGCATCTACTTTAGATATCTGTTCGATGTGCTTTCCCTGTGCACCCGTGACTGGCCCCTGCCAGAGATGGGATTGAGCAGTGAAGGACTGTTGCTCTGACAAAAAGGATCATCAGGAACTCTATTGCTACATTTGTAATGCTACAGCACTTTGGCAGAAGAGGATGCTAAGGCAATCAAATCGTGCTCAGATAAACCAGGACAGTAAAGAGCTCATATCCTATACTTGTGGTTGAATTTTGAAGTCAGAAAGTGTTTGTCAATAACTGGAATAATTCAGTTAACATTTTTAATAAATCTTAATAAAAATTTTTATTATTATTTATTTATTAATAAATTTTATTAATAAATAAATAATTAATGGCTCTGTTTTTTATTATGTGGGAGGTAGTTTTTTATTTTGTGGGGAAGAGAGTGTTAGCTTTTTTTAAAACAGAAAAAAAACCCCAAACCCTAGTATGCACATCATTTAAATTTAGATGTTTATGTACATTTTAACATGTTACAATTAAAGCCCAGGGTAATGCAAACAATTTTGGCTAAATCTGAGGGAAAGATTATATAACATTCAGACAAGGAACAGGGTTCATGGCACAGTTACTCGATAGCATAATTCAGACATGAATTTGAACACGATAATCATGATGTGTTTTGACATTTGCCAGTGCCATTCCTGACTGTTACTTACTTAGAAGGCTAGTTTTATGTAATTTTTATTCTCCTAATGTATTTCTTCTGACATTCCTTTGCCTTCAGTCTTGATGTTATACATTCAAGTATGATAATCATAGAACATTCAAACATTTTATAAAAGCATGCTGAAATATTGTATGACAGTATGTGTGTAACAATCAAAATTAAGTTTTAAGTAAGTTTTATGAACTCTTTCTTTAAAAATATTGTTCCTGACATTTACATGTAAGAGCCTAGTGGTCCCTTCAGAAATACATTATGAAGAAAATAAATGAGACAGGAAAGAAGTCTTTTTATAACATGCTGTTACCACATCTGAGCTATACAACATCTGTAGTTAAAGTTCTAGCCAATACTTCTAATACTTGTCTGTGTCCTTTCCTTTAAAGGGGAAAGAAATATTTTTTTGTTTGGGTGAGAAAGCTGCAGAGCTTCTCTTTAAACTGCTGAAGTTCTTCATAGTGGCAGACACATTTTCAGGCTTTTTAAAACACACAATACGTTATAAAAACCTCTTTCTTTGTGTGTGGCATTTTGTCTGAATGCCATGACACTACACTGAAAATCACATACCTTCTAAAAGTGTTGCAATGCAAATATATTACCTCTGCAATAGAGACTGCTGCCCTTTAAGAAAACAGTTTTCCTTTGATAATATTTTGAGATATATCCTGCTGCTGTTCCTTTCAGACTGCTGCTTTATCTTACTTTCTCAATGCCCTCCTGCAGAGGTAGGCTTCCTTCCCATCAAATCATGCAGTGTGGAGCACATCAGGCTCTGCAGAGTTCCTTAAATATTTGTTTGAAGGTCAGTCCTGCCATCCTGGAAAGAACAAAAACATAGCTTTATGCTTTGCTACACTTGAAGAAACTTGGAATAATAATAAAAAAAGAACACAGAAACTACTTTCCCAGCATGATGGTGTTAATTTGTAACCCGGCACCTCTATAACTTGTGCAAGTGGAGGCTTGCCAACAATGACAGCTGGATGCTCAGGTGTGCATATTTCACTTATTTTACAAAGCAGTAGAAAGCAAAGATGCAGGCAAGTCGTATGTGAAGAAAAGGCTGGGGTTTTGCTGCTGCTGCTGCTACGCCACTTAATTATGGGCAGTGGTTTGGTTGGAAACCTTGATCCCATCGAACAGTGGCAAAACTCCTGTTGTTACCACTTCATCTGGATAAATTAATGTGGAGAATTTTGGAATAAATTATGGAAACCTAGAGTCTCAGAGAAGCAAATCTTCTCCTGAACTTTTGTTCTCTTACTCTTTATGCCAAAAGCCTGAGCAGGGATAGAAAACACTGCTTTAGGAAGATTATTTGGAATTCCAGAAGGAAACAAAACAGGACTTCAGTGCCACTATTTATTATAGAAATAGCATTCATACATATGCACACAACTGATACATCATTTACTTAGACACACACTTTAGGAAGTTTTCTAGGAAAATTTGATGAAGCTAAGGTCAAGCCTTTAACCTTTGAATAGCTTCAAACATCTACGTTGCGTGAAAGAAAGTGCTTTGCTTTCACACATGGAATTTTCTCTCCAAGAAACAATCCTAAACTAGCAACATTAGAGAAATATTTGGTGCATGATGCTTCACTGACTCTCCAATAACTGGAATCCAAGAAGTCTAAGTTTCCAAAAGCACAAAAAGCCTCTCTTTTGTAACCTGTGAAGAGGTAGTGAAACATTGGACTATGGCAGTAAGACTGAAACTTTGCACAGAATCATCATAGAGTCATTGAATGGCCTGAGTCAGGAGGATCTTAAAGATCATCTAGTTCCAATGCCCCTGCTGTGGGCAGGGACACCTTTCGCCTCAATTTCAGAGTTTTCTAAAGTATATTTACTACTGATTTTGCCTCACATACTGAGCATTCAGTCTTTATGATCAAGAATAGATATTAATAATCACAAAAAGTGGTGGTAAAAATAATTTAAAAGAGTCTTTTCTAAACATTTTTTTTTCTGTAAAATATGTAGAAACCACAAAACGCACAGCCAAAGTATAGTAAATTCTTTCTTGACCACAATGGGAAGGCTTTATATAATTCCTGCTTTTAAGGTGATTCTGGAAGTCACTCTTTTTTGATTATCTATAAAAGTCTTCATTGCATGTCACCACAACAGTGTTTCATTTACATACTGTGCTTGTCTTTGCTTTGTGTCCATCATCCTTCCAGGCTTTTTCAGCCTTCTTTTATTTTTTTTTTTTCTCTACAAGCAAATATATTTTCAATTTTTTTCAAATGGTAGAGTGATTTTTAGTGATTCATCAGGCTCATAAGTCACTGTAACCATAGTATCTTCTTAATGATCTTTATGATCTTATACAGATGAAGACCAACATAACAATAAGGTGGTGAAAAGTTCTTCTTTTCTATATGGAAAACAGAGAAACCACTCTGCTAAAGCGTGAAAAAAAACGCACTGGGCTGGCTTTTCCACTTATAAAACTTCCTTTCTGTGATGAGTTTTTCAGTGATATAGAATCTTTAAGGTTGGAAAAGACCTCTAAGATCACTGACTACAACCATTAACTTGGCATTGCTTGACCTAAACATGTATTTTAACTTCTACATTAAGGTGCACAGGTTGAGCTTGCTGTTGCCTGTCTAAGCAAGCAGAAGTATTATTGGAAGCTTGTTATATGTAAAAATACATTTTAATTCAATTTAGATTAGTTTCTACCTCAATCTCAATAATATATGCATCACTTTTACTATTTGAAGAAGTACTCTTTGCTTGTAATTTCAATGTTAACGAAAGACAATTTAACTGCTTTAGAAATTTACTGTTACTGTATTTTCTGTGAATTATCAAGTGAATATTATGTACATCAATCATGATTTTAGTGTTGAAAAAAATTTCAATTACAAGAATAACTCACACTTTAATAACACTAAATGGTGTTTCACTATGTAAGAGACCATTGTCAAGATACATAATATTCAGATTTCCTTTCATTTAATAACAGAACCAATGAAGAGAAAAAAAAAAGAGAGATATAACTTTAGTACCTTCATATTTTCATTTCTGTTAAATATCACACTGGGTATGGTTCATGGCTCAAATTTATCAATTTGAGTATGCAGCAGTTATGGGCTGCCTTTGTGTATGTAATTTCTTTTATTAATTTTCACACAAATCAAATAATATGAGAAGAAAAAGGGGAAATAAAGATAATAGTTTCATAAATATCTTAAGGGCAAATCAAAAATTGCATCACAAATCAGTGGTATATTATTCTTTTTCTCTTTCAGCTGGAGAGTGAGGAATCAGAAATTCTCAAATAACTTTACTTCTTTTCTCAAAATAAATCAAACAATGATTTAAATGGTTTGCAGCCTTCTTTTCATATGCTTCCTTGCTGCATTATATAAGAAATACAAGTTGGTTGTTTTGGGGTTTTGTTACTTTTTTTTGTGAAAAGAGGTACATATTTCAAAAGAACATGTAGTCACAGAAACATTCACAAAACTAAACTCCTGTCTTTAAGAAGCAGTCATCCTTCCTTTGACAACTAAAATATTAATTTGGATTTGTGAATGCTTTTTCTTTTCCTCCTCTGCTTTCCAAGCTGCCTCTGACCTGGTTCCCCTTTCCTTTCAAAATATCATGTCTTTTTACTGACCTAAGCCAGAGAATCTTACAAAACATGGCAGGCTTTGCCCCCGGAATGAGAAGATGCTGTTCTGGGACCTAGGCACCACAGAGGCTGGGAGGGGAGCGAGGTGAAATACTGTTCCATGAAATGCTGGTGTATGAACATGAACCATAGTGCTGGTGACACGTGGCCAGGCACAGCAACTTTTTAGCCCCAGAAGCTGTGTTCCAAGTTTTATTCTCACCAGGACTCCATCCCTTGGAGAGCCTAGGAGAAGCAGCTGTGTCATTCTCCCAGGAAGAAGGTACACATAACCACAGAGGTTCCCTCGGCATTTTCCCACTCCCTCACTGCTCAGTGAAGTCAGCCTGCGCAGTTCCTCCTGATTTACTTCCTCCCGTATTTGGGATTACCTTTGTACAGCCCAACCCCACCTGGCAGTGGTGACCTAACCCCAATGAGACCCAAACCGTGAATTGCTCAGGTGCTGAATATCAGCATCTTCTCTACCTGTGTTTTTATATACCACATATGTATGTAAAGATCTAATAATCATATCAGCAGCTGTGCTTTGTGCATATTCAGCTAGGAAGTATCCAGTGAGATCTTAAACCTGATTACAAAAAGTGGTTGAGAAAAATGAGCTTACCAGATGTCATGTTTCATACCTTTTTAAATGTACAAAGACTGATTTCAGAAAGCAGGACTGTGTTACATCTCTGAGTAGCATTACCCAATGTCTTTTTGCTTCAAGCTGTGCCAAGAAACTACTGGTACAAGATAAATTAATTTCATTTTTGGCTGCTTTGTCAATCAGCATAAGAAGATATTAAATCACAATAGAAAAGACATTGTTATACACTGATTATTCTCCTGGGATATCCTAAAACAGAAAGAGCAGTCAAGAGTTTCATACAGCACAGGACAGTAATTATCTCATGACAAGTATGGTCCCTGGAGATCACTTTAGAGCTATTTTAAAGGTATTGTAGAGAATAGTGTGTATATATACATTGTACTAGAAGATGACAGAGATGGCACTTTACAGTCACAAAAAAGAATTGTAGCTGGCTGTGAGGTACACACTGATTAATTTAAAGTGTTAACAGCCAATTGAACACTTCTTCAGTTGAAGCATATTTATTACAGTTAACCAGTTAATCACACTTTGAAGCTGTGGCATAAGAAGGAAGTTGGAAAGCATCAACATTCTCTTTTTTCAGTCATTTGTTTAGCTTAATATAAAGCACTTTCGTATTGTTTTTACCTCTTAAAACTACTTTGAAAATGCAAGGCCATTTTTCCTTTTAAAAAAAACCTCTAAACAACTCACTGTATTTGAGACAAATGCAGAATATTGCTAAAGAAGGATTGTTGAAGCTATGGTTTGAGTTCTGGGAAATGTCAATAACCAACCTAAATTGAAATCAGTTTACAACTCCTGCAATAAGATATTCAACCACTTTGCCATATGCCTTATTCCCATCTTGCAATTCATGTTTGCTTGCACAGTTCTAACACTAAGCTATTTTAACATCCCTGGAAACCTGCATATGGTTACTGTTTCTCCTCCTAATGCAACAATTAAAGTATTTTTTCTTTAGGCTAAAAATTTCCCTTTCACTCAATATACTTGACTTCTGTTTCAATCAGAATAAACTATGTCATACATATAGCATTTGTGCTTGAGTGTGTGTGTATTTGTAGGATTTTTTTCCTGAACTATCTGCTCTCCTTGAAAATGTGACCTCCATGGAGCATACAGAAAACCGAATATGCACAAATACTTGCATACACACCTTTTGTGTGAAAAAAAATCTTTAAAAATTACCATCATAATTGAAAAAAACAGCAAATTAATTAAATTATAATACACAAGTATCCATAGATCAGTGCTAAGCAGACTGAAAGCAAATTCTGTAACCTGATGTTTAGAAAATGGTTACTATAATAAAATACACTCCTGTTTGCAGATCTGAGACAGGATATTATTTTTACTTTTATCAAGAATCATATGAAGACAAGCTTAGTAAGCACTCGTGGATGCAGTATGCGTTCTCCATTCATAATAAAGTCAGGGGATCAAAGAACTACAGTGCTGCAATATTGATTACTCTTTTGCATACCATGGAAATAAAAAAAAATCATCACAAGATATTTACAATTTTTGTAAGGTCCCCTGGGGCATATTCTGATCTTAAAATGGGACAGGAAAAAAAAAAGGATGAATTTGATTTTGAGGATATTACTTACAAATAATATTTAAGAGGTGCCAGTGAATTTGTATTTCCTTCCTTTTCCTTTTTGCAACTAGTCTCACTAAGATAAAAGTATAGAAAAGCAGATCTTGTTGCCAGTATTCTTGTCACATTTTTAATAAAGGACTAAAATACGTATTAATTTCTAAAGAGCCAAAGGACACCTTAACAGAAGGAGAGGACCTTTCCTTTTAAAAGAAAGAAATCAGAAATTCATGCTAAAAAAGGTAAAATTCATTCTTGGAAAGGGGCCAACACATAGTGAACATCCCATTAAATTTTAACATGACAACTTCCTTGAGTCTCATGTAATGTTGTGGCCAATGTCTGCTCCCAGGATGAATTTCACAAAGGATAATGGAATACGGAACAAAGGCCAAGGAAAGCATTAAGAGCTGTAGTGTTTACAGGGCATATATAAGGGCTATTCTGCCTAGACATAAATAAAGTTTGAAGCAGTATCAGCAGATGCAACGCTAGGTTAAGGTTCTAAATGAACCAACAGTATTTTTTTTCATGTCCTAAACTTATCTGAAGAGGAGGCACTTGCTATGCCCATGCTAATCTCTTAACACTTATTATTCCCTCCTTAGTATTCTCTTCTTCAGGGAGAATGCCTGAAGAGCATGTCTCCAGTACAACACATCAGGCATTATAATCTACCTCCCCACAACATGTCCTCTGTATCTTTGCAAAAAAGAGTCCTGCTTACAAAAGGCTAAAGATCCCCTCCAACAGACAACTCGGGATCACCTGAGTTTCAACTGCTGCACAGTTTAACCTTTAGTTAAAGACCAATCAGTGAGAAGAGGTATTACTTTTTTTTCTGCCCAGATCCCCTGGTTAGTTTGTGAAGACAAATTCCACTGTAGAAAACAAGAACCAGAAAATGCTAGTTTTACGAAATAGAATGTTTTCTATGTTTTCTAACAGAATTGAAGCTATTTAAAAAGCAGCACAAAAAAAAAAAAATTTTGTGTTAATAAAATAGATAAGTTCACAATCCATATATTTTAATTTAAATTAATTTTTTTGTAGCTGAGTGGCATGAAACTTTTAAAAGCCTCTCAGCTTTACCAGTGGTGGTGTTTCATTTTACCACTGTTTGTAATAATCTATTTACACTAACATAACAAATGTGGTGCCTCCAGCAAAAAGCTAAAGGTTGATGAGAAATAGAATGAAAAAGCACCTAAATGTTAGACTCGTCAGCAAGATTTTCAAGTTTGTTAAAATTAATACAAGCTATCATTAGAGTACTCTACAGTTCAGTGCTTCATAAATAGGAAAAACAAAGCAGTAATGTTTTTTGTATCTTTCAGCTTGACTTTTATGGGGTTTCATCTTCCTCTAACAAATCAGGATGCAGAACAGCTCATAAAGCTTCCAGTATAGACCAACAGTATAATAATTCACTGCGTGCATCCTGAGCCACTTAGAACATTAATGCATCCAGAATGATTGAAAAAATATATCGTAATTACATAAAATACAACGACCAATAACAAAGAATTATCTCTCTCTGTTCTAGTGTGAAGGTGGATACCTCTTCAATACTTTGCCTGCTTCATTGACTGACCCAGTCTTGGCAGAGCAAAATAAAAAAGTTTCTTTACTTCTGTCTGCTGAGTTCCACATGTACTGAAGAACAGGAGGGTTCCTTCCAACTGGTTATTGATATTTTCTAAAACGAAGTAAAACCTCAAAGTACAAATTTATAATTTATGCAGCAAAAAGCATGGCAAAGATCTTCAGACTGAGTACTGAGGTTGCTTCACAAAATGACATTGTGGGAAATTCAGTGCCAACTAACTTCAAATTTTGAAAGTATATTCAAAATGAATGAGTGCATAACTTACCATATGCTTTTATCAGGATAGAAGGTAATTCCCACAATGTTTTAAGTCATTCAGAACCTTGAACACTTGCAGTGAAGCTTTCTGGGAGTGCCAAGCAATTAAAAGGCTTGTGAATATCAAAGTGGGTAAAAGAATTCTTTGGTAAAACACTGAGTTACTCAAATATTATTTTAAAAACATTTGAAATTCTGAATGATTAATTTATTCAGAGAATTATAGAGCATTTCTTAAATAAAGTTCAATGCAGAAAGGCATACACCTCTTACCCAGATGCCTACACTACAATCATAGCTTATTGCACTAATAAATATTTAACTGACCTGGTTCACAAAAATATGTTAAAAATCATGGAAAATGAAGCGAAAATAAATATACTAGTGGCAAACATAAACTATGTCTTTTTATATAATCAATTATCAAGAGCCATTAAAAGCCTGTGGTCCAACTAGGGATCATTGAACAGAGAAGGAAAATATTTGGTCTACATAGATCTGAAGGTATTTTAGGCTCTTTGGTGACTCAAGGGTTTGACAAAGAAATATATATATAGAAAACTGAAAGCATATAGTTGTAAAAATGGACACAATATTTTTAACATCCACATGTTTGTTATATGTACTGTCTGGATATTGGGAGTTCTTTTTTTTAATGAAAGGTGCCAGATTCTAAAACAAGGCAAGAAAGATGGTTTTGGGTTCTTCTGAAGTGCCAGAAATAGCTAGAAAAATGAGTGTCATCACCTTTTTTATACATAAAATGAAACATTTAAAAGGAGAAAAAGCATCAGATCAATCCAAAATTAAATTTTTTAGTGGCAGTCTGAGAACTCCCATACAGATATTGGGAGTTCTTTTTTTTAATGAAAGGTGCCAGATTCTAAAACAAGGCAAGAAAGATGGTTTTGGGTTCTTCTGAAGTGCCAGAAATAGCTAGAAAAATGAGTGTCATCACCTTTTTTATACATAAAATGAAACATTTAAAAGGAGAAAAAGCATCAGATCAATCCAAAATTAAATTTTTTAGTGGCAGTCTGAGAACGCCCATACACGTTAGAAGCACTTCTCTGCTCTGGAACTGGGACACTAGATCATTATTTTTCTGTGTTCAAAGCCACTCTTTCTAAAAAGCATAAACGAAAATAAATTTTCTTTTCTTTGAAAAAGAAAGAAAGGTATGAAAGGTATGTTAAAGGAACTGCAAACATGATTTGAAAAGTCAGCTTACTTTTACTGGCATTTTACTAGGTTGCAACAGATAAAATAGGATCTAATCTTTCTCTTTTTGGAGAGAAACATCAATAGTTTTCATTACCCAGAGCTTTTCCAAGTGGGATCTTTTTCTTCTTTTCCATTACTTGAAGAGGAATTTTTTCACATGTTTTATGCATGTATTTTTATCCCTACAAATATTCAGAGGCCATCTGGAAACAGAATCAATCTCAGAACAGAGACATCAAACAAAGTAACCAAAGTCTAGATAAGTGTTCCTTACTGGTAAATGTTTCATCCTGAATCAGTCAGTGACTCAAAATTTGTGCCAGCTTCTGCTCAGCTGTGTGTCATGGTGTAACCATTCATCAAGGAGGAAATCCATAAATTCATGAAATACCCACAAAATGGAATTTTAATAACAGATTATGAGAACTGTGAGAGATTCTGCCAGCATATTCCTGTAAAGATTTATACTTCTCTGAGAACAAGTATGACTGAGACTCAAGGGTGCAACCTGTAAGAAAAAGTCCTATCTCCCTGGTTGAGGATGACAGTAGGGCCAGTGAGTTTAACTTGTTACTTAATTTGGACTTACTAGTATGGAATTCCTTCTTCTCTAGCCTGTATAACAAAGATAAGTTGCAGACAGAAGGCTGTGAGGTACAAAATTTAACAGTGAAACAAAAAAATAATAATGAAGAATAAAGAATGCCATTTCCACTCTAATGAAGTCCATTTGGCTTCAGCTTTAGAAGCAAGCTATTTTAGGTTCTCTAGTGGTGCAAGGATTTAACAGACAATGAAATATATATTAAAAAACTGAAAGCAAATATGTGTAAAAATGTCCGTAATATTTCACTCACCAATAGGCTTTAATCCTGGCAAGGATTATGGAAAGGATTTACAATTTAAAATTTAATATCACATTAGCTTATAACCCCCCTGATTTTTGCTCTAGTATATATAAGTAATTCTAAAAAACCTCACAACACCAATCACTCCCAAGTTTTCTAATTTTATATCAAAATGAAACTGGAAGCTTCTGCTTGACCTCAAACTGTCTCATCAATGGTTTCTCAGGGTCTGCTCTCTGCACTGCTGCTCCCTGCTGACAGCCTGCCAGGGGTCATGGCCTCCTGCCACCAAAGTCCCACCTGAACCAGGAGTGTCCATCTCCTCCACAAGCAGAGCAAGGGGAAAACCTTGTCTAGACCCCAGCCCTTGGACTGTCCCTTTGACCACTCTTTGGTCACAGTCCTTGAAATGCTGCTCTTGTTTTGACAGGGTGCTGAAATCGATATGAAAACATGCCCTGGTCATGGTTTGAAGGTTAAAGAAGTCAGAGCATTTCTTCCAGTGCAGAAATACCTCACAATACTCATGAGGTGAAGGCAATAGCTGACAGGAGTTTTTGTGGAGTGCCATCTTCTCGAACTGTCAGGCACTGGCTTTATTCACAAGCCTGTGAATCTCTATGAAGGCTACTAGCAAAAATCCTTCCCCTGTGATGCATCTCTGACATCGTCTTCTCAGGAGCTTTAAAATCTAGGCTTTACAGTCTTTTCTCATTAATTTTGAATAGTAGAGCACACAGGGAGAATTCAGTTTGTCTATATTGTCACTGCCCAATAAATGAAATTCACAGAAGAAACGCCACAGAGCCCAACGTCCCCAAACAACAATGTGTTGCAATCTGACTTTTCTTTCATTTGAGAAGATGTGGTTATCTGTAAATAAAGACCCCATATCCCCAGTGGTGATCAGTTCCACAAGATTTTTGTGTCACTTTTGCTGAATTTGGGTATGTTGTAAACTTAGGACAAAATGCTGCCTCAACTTCGTCTGACATCAATACAGCTTTAATGAATCTGACCCTCTAATTCTCAGCTGTCAAAGCCGCCAGCTCTGGTGCAATGAACTGGCATATTGTTTAGCATACATTTTTTAAATCTCATTTAATTTTATAGTAGATTTTTTGTCTTAAAACCTTACACTTTTATTGAGCAATTAAGCTGCGTTCTTAGTCAGGGGGAAGAAATGCTCATAAAATAGAAATAAGCTAAGCAGTAATTTCTAGACAGAAGTTGCATTTTTATTTCCTCCATCGTAAAAGGAACAAGTATTTGCTTTGTAAAATAAGATGCAGAGTCTTCTAAAGAGCTGAAAATGACAATTGATTTGTTTAAATTTTTTTCCTAAAGTGAGATGAAGAGTTCTTGGAATAACAAACTGCTTCTGGTATAATGGCCTTACCAGATCAGTCAAATAAAGTGAAAAAGAGTTGTTAGAATCTTTTATAAGACCATTTTTCTGATTGATGGCCATTTTCAATGCATCATATACTGAATTTTCTTTCCAGAAATCATGTCTGTTTTAACACAAACATTTTAAATGTAACCTCATTGCTGCCATCAAATTAGTAAAATCCTATACCTGTTGTAGACAGTTGTGATTTTAAAGCAAGATTACTGGAGACCTCATTGTGATGGTTCAATGACTGCCACTGAATTTTTTAGATGAGGTTTAAAAGCATAAAACATTATGTACACTACCTAAGTATGTCTTCGACTATAATAATTACAAAACTAGGTTTTGACAAATTGGGATTTGAAGGAGATTGCTATTTGTGAGAGAGTATCAGTGGTTTTTATTACACTTATCACCTCCATTCTTATTAAGTTGCTCTGGTAGCTTGTAAAGTATGTTTCTATCCACCATGAGTAAGAAAGAAAAAATGTACACTTAAAATAATCACACAAAACTGCCTAAAATATTAAAAACCCCACCAATATGTAATTCATTTGGAGAAAATATTAAGCCACAAAACTATATACTGCTAATCTCTTAGATTAGCAAAAAAGAAATTCTTTCTTTTTTCACTGTTAATTAAATGCCACTGAACAAATAAAACAATTCAACGATATGTCTTCTAGAAAATATAATATTAAAATTTTGTTTAAATATCTCTATATCTATATCATGGATACCTACCTACTTAAGTTATGTGTTCAATGAATGCAAATATTTTAAAAATAATTTGGCTAGAGACGGTACCCATGCAGAAGCAGAGTAGGCAGAAGTATATGACAAGCTGCTGTAAGACAAAATAACAAACTTACAGTTCTGGTGTCCCCAACATGAGAAGGACATGGAACAGCTGGAGCAAGGCCAGAAGAGGCAATGAAGTTGATAAGAGGATTAGAGAAGCTTTGTTATGAAGACAGGCTGAGAGAGTTAGAGTTGTTTTGCCTGGAGGAGAGAAGGTTGGGTGGAGACCTCATAGCAACCTTCCAGTATCTGAAGAAACCCAGAGAGGGACTCTTCACAAGGAGCTGTAGTGACGTTAAACTGAAAGACAGGAAACTTATGTTAGATATACAGAAGAAATCCTTTACAGTGAGGGTGGTGATATCCTGGAGCTGCTTGCCTAGGGAGGTTGTGGTGATACCAAAATCATCTAGACAGAAGCTTTCTAACACAGNGGCTGAGAGAGTTAGAGTTGTTTTGCCTGGAGGAGAGAAGGTTGGGTGGAGACCTCATAGCAACCTTCCAGTATCTGAAGGAACCCGGAGAGGGACTCTTCACAAGGAGCTGTAGTGACGTTAAACTGAAAGACAGGAAACTTATGTTAGATATACAGAAGAAATCCTTTACAGTGAGGGTGGTGATATCCTGGAGCTGCTTGCCTAGGGAGGTTGTGGTGATACCAAAATCATCTAGATAGAAACTTTCTAACACAGTTTTGGGTGTTAAAAAGCAGGTGTTCTTTATCGCAGTGTGCTGGCTACATGCGGGATCCTTCCTCCATTCATGTGTGACAGGTGTTGGAACAGAGTTTTTATCATACACATTGATTACATATTCACTAGCTACCCCGCTTCCTTGACTTTATTTGATACAGTCACACCCTTGAGAAAGAAGTCTGGCCTGTAAATCAGGAGTCCTTATATGGTTCTTTGGGGGTCTGTCTTCAACCTCTGATGTCCTTGTTAGGTGGCTGTTCCTTGAGCTCGGCTTTTGAGTGAGCTCAGTGCTGTCATTCTGCATAACTTCTGCTTTGTCAGCCTTGCAGAGCTGAGCTGGCACCCTGCTTGCATTTTGCATGATTTCTGTTTGCCCAAAGTGCATCCTTTATTTATTTTTCCAAAGCTGTTCTGTTGTGTTCTACTGTCCTTGATAAGAGTAGAGGTTGTTCTGTTCTACTATCCTTATCAAGTAAGTAAAATGCTGTTTTGTACTACTGTCCTTATCAGTGGATGCTCCATCCCTGGAAGTGTTCAAGGCCAGGTTGGATGGGGCTCTGAGCAACCTGGTATAATGGGAGGTGTCTCTACCCATGGCAATGAGGTTGGAATTTGATCATCTTCAAGGTCCCTTCCAACACAAACTGTTCTATGATTCTATGCTTAAAAATTGATTGAGGCCTGAATGCCAGCAGAGATGTGCTTTGGTATCCAGAAGAATCCTGGCACCAATAGCATCACAATAATAGTATGTCATGCTCTTTAATCTTTATGTACATGTAAAGCATATGAATTAGTATTTCAATAATGCAGCTTTCTCTGGGATTGTAATCATAGTCCTTTCTAAAGAAAGAATCTTACTGGTTTCAGTCCCTATCTGAAAAGCCAGGCCAGGTGAAGATGCTGCACCACTTGAAAGATGTTCCATTCCACTAATTCTTCTGAAGCATGATGAGTGGGAGTTGCAAGAAGGTGCTTTTATTTATTGTTATACTCTAGTTTACAGTAGATTGAAAATTTTCTATCTAAACACTTTTTAACAATGGATACCGATTTTATTAAATCAAAACATATCAGTAAAATCTATTGACTTCACTGACATAGGAAAAAAAAAATTTCCAAGAAGTTTCTCTGAAATGCAATGATATACTTTATTCTGAATATTACATTAAATCATGAAATTGAAATATTTTACTATGCCATAATGCCATACTAAATAGGAGTGCAATGTAGTTGCAACAATGCTATTGTTTGTAATGTTCCTGTAACATCAAAACTAAGCATTTAAATCTCAAGAACAGGTTTTTTTCCAGTATAAACTAAATGCTCTGCACTAATCATTTCAGAAGAATTGTTTGGAATATCTTTCCAAAGATATTTTGGCTACATGTTCCAACATAAACAAAACATCAAAATCACTATACTTATTTCTTATGAAATAAGCATTCCAAATTTTGACCAGTCTCAACTGGAGTCATGCTCCAGTTCATTCATCCCTTTTACAGAGCACTGTATTGCACTGTGTGGAAAACTGAAGACTTATAACACTGAACTCTAATGACTCTTAGATCGATAAAGCACTGTGACATGTTGTACTCCCAGGTGAAAGGAAAATTGAGCTGGCAATTGACATCTCGGATCTGCCAGTTCCTTACATTCACAGAGACATTATTATTTAGTCTGGTTGAAAGTAATATTCTAATATAACCAAAGGTCAGGGTTGAGTAATAAATCTGAAGCTAGAGTCAGTTTATCATAATACTGTCGTGTAAAAGTCACAATGTGTAAGTAAAGGTCAATTTTAGCAAGTAATATTCAAGAGTTTTTCCTGTGGGGTATGGTAAAAAAATCTTCTTCTGTGTTATGTGTTAAGTAAATACTGAAAGGTATAACAATCACTAAATAACATACTAAAATTATCTAGTTTTAATCCTGTTGTGTATCAGATTTTTAGATTGCACCACCATTCCAGACTATTGTTTCAGATTTTCAGCACATCCCCAAGTTAACCTTACCATGCATTCTCCTCAACTGATAACCAGAAAGATTATTAGCTCCTTCTACAGGTGCTCAATTGGGCTTCCAAGGTTTCCTTGCTTTTTGTTTCACTGAAGGCATTGAAGGATTGTCATACTATTTAGGAAGAGCTGCACTTAGTAAGCAAGCTGAAGAAATACTATGTGCCTTGTCCTGATTCTTTTTTGTAAACTTTTAAACTGGTGCAAAGGTATTGCTGTACCTTTCTGTCAGCAGTCTAATGATCTAAAAGCAGCACTCTAGTCAAGCAGTTGAAAATATAAAAGCATTCACAAGCCATTTCTCCTTAGGACAGCACATTTCAGCTGGAAACCTCTTCTGTGAATCAAGAATTGCTATCCAAACCTATGGTCTTGAGAAAATAACATAAATGTGGGAGCTGTTTTACACTGAAAAATAGTGTGAGCATTATTTTTTGAATATTACACCTTGACAAGAATTAAAAATAAGATCCCAAAACAAGCAGTAATAAAATGTAGCCTCATGCTCTGTAGTGGAATGCAATTGAATAATTTTAATGGCTGGGTCAAGAAATATGCAAGACCTATGAGTATTTAATGTGTAAACTATTAATATAGGCATTGTTAAAAAAAAAACCAAAACCCTTGTAGGACACATATTATAGTCAATGTCCATTCTGGTCTTCTTACAAACTATATTTATTATAAGAGATCCACTGAACTCTTCCAGTGCTGTAGATATTTGTATCATAATTGCCATTATCAAACCTTTTATGAAAGTTTGCCAAACACCATTACTATTCACCAGCTTTTTTCCTTCCCACTTCCTATGCCTTACAGAGTATTTACTGTAGAGAGGGTGGACATCAACAAGAATTCAATTTAGAAGACTATGTCCACTCCAGTCTGTTATTTCTGGAGCAGAAGAGTTTGTGGAAATTTTTTTTTATCATGACACATTTTCTTACACAGAAGAAATTTCCAGAACCCTGCCTTTTCATTTTCACTAATCTAATCATAGCAACATTTTCTTCCTAATCATATATAACTTTTACACAATTTGTAATTATTTAATTATTTAAATTGAGCTGCATACATCTACCAAGACTAACTTTTTTGTGGGACATCCATTGTATTCATAAAAACAAGCAATAGTGAATACCATCTGTTGTCTTTGCTTCCCTCCCTGTCTTGCCATCAGGTGTTTGTACACATGGATAAGCCTGAACCTTTTTTCTCCAGGGTGAACAGTCCCAGCTCTCTCGGCATTTCCTCATATGAAAGGTGCTGCAAGCCCTTAATCTTCTTCATGTGCTTTGCTAGACTGGCTTCAATTTGTCCCAGTGAGGAGCCCAGACCCAGACAGAGCACTCCAGACATGTCTCACCAGTAGAGGGGAGAGGAATCACCTGTGTTTTCAAGACCATTATTTTACCCATAAAAACAAGGAAAACTTTTTTCAAAGGGAATTTTCTTTTTGATATCTTTCCAATATCCTTATATTAGTGCATAACATACTGTTTTGCTCTTCTTGGCAATTTACTCAAGACACACTATTAAAGAACTATTACTTAGAAAGATGCTGGTTCCCCTTGGAATTTCTAGAAAAACTAGCTAAGAATTTTGTCTGCATGATTATTAACCCCAAATTTCTTGTCCCTACAATTTGCTAGATACTTTACTTCTCATGATATCTGTATTTTACTTACTACATCCTGGTTTTGCACAGGATACTTTCCCCTTTCTTTTTCCTCACAAAGATGTGCTACTCTGAAATCTTTACAGGAATTAAATATTTTTCACACTATTCAAATTACTTTTAAATCATTAGTCTCAGGGATGAATAGTAGTAAAAGAAAAAAGATTAACAGAAGTTTTATAGCAAGTTGTTATAATACATATTTCAACCATAACTTGAAGAAATATGCTAAACTTCTGCATACCATATCATACTACATACATATCATACTTGTATCCCTTTACAATTCCTGATTTCAGTCATAATCAGGATCAATTTAGATGTAAACATAGTCTTAGTGGGGAAAAATAAAACATTAATGGGGAAATAAGAGCCATCACATTAATTAAAGAAAACAAAAATATGAAGAAAAGTTATAGTTACACTTGATGTTCTCTGGTGTGTTTGTGTTCTGTATTTTTTATGTTAAACAAGAAACAGCTATTCAGACAGCTCTAAATATTCTGTGCAGTAATCTTAGAATTTATGGGTACCTGCTGGTCACAGTTAGATAGTATTTTGAATATAATAGCTTGGCTTTAGCTTGTTGCCATGCTAACCACTGCAGGCTCCATTACCTTTCAAGTACCAATCATAAATGCTGCCATTAGCCATAGCCTTCCTTATGTGATGCTGTTCCTAATTTTTCCAGATTCAACAATTATATCACTGTTCTTCATAATTTCACCCGTCTTATGTGATGAAAAGGTGCCTTTGATTCTAACTAGATCAAGCTAATTTTGGTCTTGCTTTCATTCTACTTTCTTTTATAACTAAATTTCTTTTGGTTCATATTTTGACAGAACTCAACTAGAGTGCCAAATTCTACAATTCTTTCAAGTGAAGGGCATTGAATCAGGTTAAATGTGGGAATACAAGCTTCCTAATTATGTATGTTACCACTGTGCAGAACCATTAATCTTTTAAAAATAACACACTTGTGCTTCAGAAGGCACTGAATGGGTTGTTGGCTCTTAACAGAAAACATGAACAGTAATGCAAATGCACAATCACTGTTGCAGGGGGAACTTTGGAATGATTTGGGCTTCAAGCTTTCTCATTTGTGAGCAAGACCCAGCTACTACTGCTGAAGAGCATGAAATTGAGCTGTCACTACTTACTCATTATATTTTATAGAGCTAGGAATCATTAGGAATCAAGGATGTGAGCAATGAAAAATTGAGAGTTTATTTGTATCAAATTCTTACTGTTATGCCTCTCTTTCCAATTGAGTATTATTCAAATTTGTTCAAAATTGTTCAAGTATGTTTTATTTTTATGAATTCTTCCTTGTATGTCAATATCACAAAGGTAACTTTCACCCTATTCCCTTCTAACAGTGATCCACCCCTAAGGCATTCCTTAAAATCTAATTTATCTCTGATTCTCAACAAGCATTTTAAGACTATTCAGCTTTTCCAAATATCCTCTGCCTTCAGAAAACAGTGGCAAGCTTATGCTGTTTGACATTAGTCCCTTAAAGGGCTGCTTTGCATGGCTGAAGGTCTTTATATAATTGCAAAGGATTTAGGATTTAGCAGTTCTCCTCCATAATTTTAGCTTCAGATAATCTTTAGTTAGTCACCTATGGGCACTATTACGCGGGAAATTGAATTTCTTAAATTCAGCAAGGTCATTCTAGAAGTGTTATTTTAAGTTGCCTAATGATAGACATATTATAAAAAACAAAAAAAATTATTAAGGTAATAAAATACCACATAATGTAGACTTGTAGATACACTTCTTAATTGTCAAAAGCAATAAATTTGGCCATATTGTGCAATATTTAATACTGGCATAAGAAAGAGTAGCTAAAGTGACTTAATTTTTAAAAAAATTTATTGGGAGATACACAAAAGCAGAATCAGAGAGTAATTTAGTCTAGCATTCAAGGATGTTAAAAATAAGAACAGGAGAAAAAGAGAGATGAAATACCTCCAATATGAAGGCAGGTTGAGAGAATTGGGGTGGTTCAGAAAGAAAGATGGAGAGGGATTTTTGACATGGGCAGGTACTGATAGAACAAGCCTTAAACTGACAGGGGGCAGGTTTAGATTAGATATAAGGAAGAAATTCTTTACTGTGAGGTGGTTCTAGAACCACTTGCCCAGAGAAACATCCCTGGAAATGTTGAAGGCCAGGTTGGATGGGGTTTGGAGCAACCTGGCCTAGTGGAAGGTATCCCTGTCCATGTTGGGGGCATTGGAACAAGATGATCTTTAAGGTCCCTTCCAATTCAAATCATTCCATGATAAGATGACTCTCACAGTAACTTGGATAATGAGTGTGATCATTCTAATTTTAATGCAACAAGGTGAAAATAAATCCAAAACAGAGTACCATACCAACTACCAGAAAGAAAATTAACTCTTCCCTGGATCAAATCAGGACACTTGTGGTTTTGACACCAGTGCCCCAAGACCCTCACGATTGTAATATTTGTAATGTGATGGGACAGGTTCTTTTCTTGGAAGACCTAAAAGTGGTAGGTCTTTCTGAGGAGTGTGGAATCACCTACTGCCTTCATATTACTGATCCTGATATCAGGGCTGGAATAGTAGTAATGCACTGTATTTTTAAATTCAGAACTGGGATTTCATGGCACTAAATTAATGCTCTGGGTCCCTAGTTCCACTAGCACTGCAAGTTAAGACATCATTTTTAGAATTTGAAATTTGGGTCTCATTTTAGTTGACCATTTAGATCTATTTGTAGAAAAATCCTATGTTACCTATAAAGCCCAACATATTTGCATATTTTTCCCTTTACATTTAAAAGAATGTAGTAAATTAATTATACAGCCTTACTTATAAGTAGGATTTTCATTGACGCCTGTGAATGGTCATGATAAGAGAGTAAAACAAGAACCAAAAAATTATTTGACTGCGTTTACAAAGTTCATAACACAAAGAAAAAAAATTTTTTAAACTAACCCTGAAAATACAAGCTAATTCTTAACTTACCTATTTAAGAAGTACTCCATGACTCTTCTGGCAGGCTTATAGAACACTTACAAATGAGGAGGAAGGTGAGACTGGAAAGAAAGCTCATTAATTAGCATTTTTGGTATCTCAGATGCAAAGGACAGCACAGACTTGCAAACAGCATTACTACAGTATCCCTAGTGCAAAACAATGTGGAAGTAAAAGGAGGAACCTAAAAGATTCCTTCCACACAAACGTTGTTAAGGGAATAAGTAGATGACAGTACAGAGAAAACAAGTCAATCTACTTTCTCTTGTGTAAGTCCACTCCACTCGTTAAACATGAAAATTTAGGAGTCATGTATGTTAAAAATGAGGTTACAGCATAGTATTTGCCCTAAGCCCTGCTCCAGGCACCTATACTAGTAGCAGAATGACACCTAGTTTCACCCAGAGTAGCTGCCCTATTCCTGAGCACAGGCTGATGTGCAGATCTTACCACCCTTTGCAAGCCCAGGCCTGGAATCCCTGCAGGGTTTGAGATTTTCTGCATGGCACTGATCATTTGATGTTGCTGCAGGGACAGAAGAAATGTACAGTGGCAAGCTTGGGCTAGTTACACCTCTGCCTGGCTTATACAAGCAGAGAGTGTTTTTTGGCTCCTGCACAAAATTTTCCCCTGCGGCATTGTAAGAGCAATTTTGTATTCCAACAGCTTGGGCACAAGACAAAATTGGGAGTAAAACACAGTTCTGTACAGACTTCACACTACTATCAGAGTTTTATCTTATAGAGGTGGCTTGATTTTTCCTGTAATTTATTAGGTGAATTGATTTTTGTTGTTGTAAGAAGTCCCTCATTGTTTCCAGTAACAAAAATGAAATATTCCTGAATATGAGTAACTATCACTGAATATGATCCAGGTCCTTTCAAGGCATAAAAATTATTTTACACTTACTACTTAAACCCTAGCTGAATGTAGCACACTCCCTAATGGAAACTTAAAACTAAAGACTTTATAGCTCTCTTAGAACAACATATCAGCAAAGGTAGTAGAGTAGCTACTGTTGACCTTTTGCTCTCAACATGTAAAAGAAGAATTTTCACATGATTAAAACTAAGACCAATCAGTGCAACTACTTCAGAGTGTCTATGTTGTGACCATAAATTTGCAACTGTACTACTGCTCCAGGAGTTTATCTACAAAGTTATATAGGTACAGAACAATATATACACACTGCGTGTTATGTCCACTCTGAATTTCTATATATATAACTACTAATGTGTTATGCACACTTACTGCCAGTGTCTATATAGCAGATACACTCTTATAGAGAAAAATACTATGAATAAAAATGGTCTCATACCTCCTTTAAAGATTCCACTCTGTCCTGAAGACATATTACATAGCATCAGTCTAGACAGCAATGAGAAATGAGATAATAATGGTAAGATGAAAATGAAAAATAGCAAAACACAGTACTGGAAGTCCTTTTGGTGCTTTATCAGTGCAATTACTGAAAGTGGGAATATTTTTTGAAAGATTGAAATATGAAAAAAAATGCTAAATATGTGAACAGAAAATAACTGAATGCAATTTGGGAACCCTTCGTGACGCGTATACCTTGTAGGCCTTCTTTCTAGAAAATGAACACTCGGGTAGGTTTTGAAATTACGGGATTAAAACACATCCAAAAATGAACTCCAGCATTCTTCACATTGTTATGTATGCATAGATCAATACATTCATATTAAGAGAAGTGGAAATTTGCTCAGATGAAGAGTGTCTGTTGAACGAATGTTGTCTTCCTCACAAATCCAAGAAAAGAGTTGCATATGAACAAGAGATAAATGAACAAGCTTCGTGGCTTCACTATGGAGGATACAGCTTTGGCTATGCTGAAGCTGCAAATGTCACGTAAATGTTCAGTACCAGAAAACTTCAATATTGAGATTGAAGATAACTGCACTTGTTAAACACTGTTTACATCAAAACAAAGATATCCTGCAGTCTCTATATGATGTCACAGAAAAGTTACCAACACTTCTAACCTTTCTGCAGTTGCAATCATTAACATTAAGAAGAAAGACACCTGTATCAGGACTTGGCTGAGTTTTCCAGCAGTTCAAGTACAAAACTCCAGGCATCAAACATCAAATTTTCTCAAATTCCATCGTTTAATTACTTCTAAAGAAGTTTTTGATCTTAAAGTTTCTCACCAGAGGTTTGTGCATGATCACAGAGCTGTAACAGATCCACAGGGTTGCTACAGACAGCACAGAACTCCCCCTTTGGAGAGGTACTTGGACATTCCCACCTAAACCTGAACTTAGATTAACCATCAAACTCTGAGGTTCTGTGTGCTTTCTCCACCCCAAAGGACGAGGACAGTGACCAGCACTTTGATGAACAGACATCAACATTGCAACAATCAAGTCTCATCACTGGATCTCCAGTTAGTGATATTTTTCTATTCTTATGCTTTCTTTCTCTTTCTTCCTTTTCCTTATGCATTTTAAGTGTTATTTTTAGGCTTTCATACTGCTGTATTTCTACAGACAATAACCAAAATGGCTACATACCTCGTTTCCATTGCAACCAAATTGTTCTAAAATAAAACCATATATATATATATATTTACAAACACTGATATTTCAGTGTTGTTTCACTCTAATCTGCCCCAGGGGAAGAAAAAACAAGATTTGAGTCAGCCTTGCCTTCAGGGGCAGGTCGTAACATGAGGAAACATGAGCAGTTCTCCTCTTCTCTCACCTCTTAGGACAGCACCTTCAAAGTAAGTGGCCCTCAGGCAGGGCACACCTGTAGGGAAAAGATGAGTCTAGCAATTGATATCAGAAATACAATCAGACCTGATGTAATGAAAATATCTAATTTGCATTATCGACCTCCTGATCCACTTTTCTTTTTAACAAACGCTAGCATTCTGATGGAGTTTATATATAAATTATTTAAAATACCTTCCTTAAATTTGGCATCTCTCTGAAAACTTCAGTTTTATTGTTTCAGGTGGGGTTTTTAATGTTTTTGTTTGTTTTTTAAAAACACAGCTTGCTCTATAAAACCTAAGTTTTAACTGCTTTGATTTATTTGCCAAGGTTCTCTTTAGAATACAGTCTTCTACCCTTGGAGATCTAATGTGAGAGCTGGGAACAAGCTTCTCATTATACAGAAGAAGCAAGACAAAATTTCACAAAGGGAAAAAAATTAGGAAACTGCAATTGGAGAAGTAAACAGAAGCTGGTAGAAAAATATAATGTGCTTAAAATACATTGTTTGGATCCAGAAAATTTAGACTTTTATCTCAGAACCTATAGAAACTGCATAAGAAAGGGAAAATTGTTAATATTTATAAATTACATGAAGCATGAAATAATGTATATTCTACTATCTACATCAACTAAATTCATATATGACTATTTTATAGTCATAGTATAGTGTTGGTTTGTTTTATAAATTGAAGATATTTTTAAACTTCTACTTTTTTTTTGATCCTTATGTTCTTCTGTACAAAAAGAAATTATCAGCTTTTAAGTAACACTGATCACTGTTATAAAGGTGAGAAGAGAAATGTGAGAAGCAAAAAGAAGCTTTTAAAAATATCTTCATATTTTCTATTTTTCATAAGCCAACAATTTAAGGGAGTAGAAAAATAAGTTTGTAGGGAGATAGTAAAGACCTCACAATATAAGTATGCAAAATTTCACTTAATTATTAGGAAAAGCTTTTTGGTTTTTTCTAAATAGAAATCAAACTATTTTTTTCTCAAAATTATGCCTTGCATATATTGTCCTATGAAACTGTGAAATACATTCCAGAAAATGTTTTAAATAATTTTAATTTTGGAGGTCTAAATACTTATGAAAATATCTTGCATACAAAAAAATCATACTGTGTTTCATAGTAAAAGAATATTACTATAGTGACAGTTCAAGTTGTTATGGTAACAGGGTCTGTGAAAAGGGTAAACGAGCTTACAAAATGTTTAGGTATTTTTCTCTGTAGAATTTTTTACATTCAGTTGTTCCCTTAAAATTCTTTTGAACTCATTCTGAGGACAAAGTATGGAACAAAAGAACTACAAAGAGACAGAGTGACAATTAATGTTCTGAAATATAAACACCTGTCTTGCTTACACTCTTTATATGTGTAAAATTCGCATACTCTGAAAGGAAAGGGAGAACAAGCTTAGTAAGATATCCTATTAGCCAGATTTCAATTTCATTCTAATTTTAAAATTTGTCTTAAAAAAAAAAAAGAAAAAAGAAAAAAGATCAGTCACAGTCAGGCAGTTGAAGTAGCAAACAGCAGTTTTTAGGGCTCTTCCGAATTAGTGACTTGGTTGAATCATGTTGTCCTGCAAGCTAAAGGTAGCGTTGTGTAAACCCAGGAGACAACGCCTGGGACAAACGGAGCTCCTGTCTGCCCAGGGCAGTCACTCTTCCACAGGCTGGCTGCTCATGCTTGCCCACGCCAAGCCCGGGTGGAACCACACCTGTAGGGGCTACCAGCATGGTGTGGAAGCAGGCACGGGGAGGAGGAGAGAGGGAAGTCGTGGGCTTCTGGACCACACAGGTGTCAGCTTCAGAGCAGTCTAAGTGTTGTCTTTAGTCACTGTTTCAACAAAGAGAGAGCCGCTGGAAGAAAAGATATTGATGATGCCAGGATGATTTTTTGCCTTTTCTTTCATACCCCTCTTATATACCCTTTTATACAGTTTTATGTATTCTTAGTGCTTTTAGTCTGCATACTTGTAACTTTCCAAGTCTGATAACTCAGCTGAGACCCACTGTACCGTTAAACCAGGAGATCAAACATCCTGGAAGCCCCAGACACCAAGGTCTTCTCCCAAACACATATTTGTAAACTAAGATAGGCCCATGCAGGGGGAAGGTTCCCCAGAACGGGCGGGTCACTCGAACCTCTCACTGGGGAATCTTTGATAGATATGCTAATTTGCAAGGCCTATAATTGTGTATATTTCAGTGTGTGGTGTGCAGTGTGTGCATTTCGGGGCATTCCACCTGAACAAAGTGCTGCACCCAAGGAACCTTAAATAAATACCAAGGTAAAAACCCCTTGTCCCCATAAACACCGTTTCGGTTTTAATTTTAAGACCAGGGAAAGGCAACATTGATGCTTTCAATTCACTGACTGCTTTGTGTTCCTAACCTGATCTTTTGTGTTGCTGACCAATGGGAAACTGGCCTTATTAATGCTGAATATGTAGTGCTCTGCCAAAAAGAGCAACTCTATTCCTTACTTTATTGGTTCTCAGCAATGGTTCAATTGACTTTTTGAGCTTCCCAGGAAATAATTTCCATGCTGAGAGTCAATCTGCCAGACAACGAGTGGAACTAAATCATACATATAATCCTGAAGCAATAAAACTTCCTGTGACTGTCCAAAAATTCATGAGAAAAGAGAAATGGTAGAAATACTCTGGTTTACACACCAGATTTTCAATTGATCATCATATATTTTGACCTAAGATCATAACTTATTCTGACTATCATTATGATGTAACCCATCTAGGGCACTTTCATAGTGGGGAATTTAGTCAAAACATGGGAGAGCGATACAATATTTTGCTGAAGATATATGTAAAATTTTCCCTCTATTATTTTATTATTATTATATAGATTAAAAAAAAATCCTAATTTAGTTTTTACTTCAAATTTGGAGAAAAAAATTTGGAGAAACAAAGAATCACTTCTAATCATTGGGCTACTTTTGAGCTCTAGGATATTTTTAAACAGCTAATTTATATTGGAAAAACAGCCACTCCAGAAACCAGAGTTTTTGATCACTAAGAGTCCAAAAACTGGGTCTAAGCTGTATTTGCAAATCTTGAGAAAGCTATAAATATATATTCTGGCACCTCATCCAAAGTTAAAGAAATTATGGATTAAATGCACTCCTTATCAATACCCAGAACCTTAGCTCCATGAAGTAACTTCATTTGGGACTAGACAATACTTTGAGATGTCAGAGCTTATTAACTATTTCTCTGTAACTAGTGCAGTATTTGAAGTATCACCTAGTAAAGTCTCAAACTACTCTAGACACCTCCAGAAGGTCATTAGTAAACAGGAAAACCTCTCTAATGTGGGGATGCTACCAGAATAACAGACACCAAACATAATTTCTGAATGTACAAAGAGGGAATTCATTAGATTCATGCATCCAGTGTTCATGCACCTAAAACAGGTGCTGCCAGCAGAAAGTACCTGAATTCCATCACTTAAAATATTAGTCATCTGAAACAAAACAAAAAGAAGCCAACATATTTTTCAAAAAACAAGTAACCAATTTGTATAAACAAAGGATAAATTAAAAAAAAAATCCAAAACATTATGTCTTTTCTGTCTGTATTATTCACGATTCTACGCAACAGCTATGTGAAGTGTTTAAAAAGTAAACTCTATTTAAACATTCAAATGTAAAATATTTATTCTGTGTGTAAAACTCCTTTTATAGAATAGCAGAGAGTTTCATTACATAATCTCAGTTATTGTATGATTCATTGTACGTGGCAAGAAATGTTGCTATTTATGAAACCTGTAATAATACTTCATAATTAATACTAAAAAATTAATTTAACTTTTCTGTTTGTAAAATGTGTGCAGGTAGGAGTGTCTGCAGAGAGAGGGTCTTTAAAGACCATTTACAGCTTTCTGTAAACAAAATAGTCTCGGAAAATAAGTGCCTGTTATTGCTGAATTAATTTTTTGAAAGTGGAATATTTGGAGAGCAGTAGCTATGCCCCTAATGCATGGAAAAATAAATACATTCAGTTATAGATCAGAATAGGCAGCAGTTATAGATCTAACTTTTTCTAGGTTAATACCAGAATATCCCTGCAGATGAATTTGCTGTATACGTAGAATTTAACAAAAAAGTTTCAGAGATGAAACAGTTTTCAACTGGCTCAGAACTGCATAGTTAAAGCCCTTACATAATTGTCTTCTTCAAGATGGGTGTATTGATTATTCCTTTACTGGAGTGAAGCTGCTCCAGTGCAGAAGATGGTCTTAAGACCATGTCTTGGTTTGAAAGACAGGTATCTGCTAAGGAAGACAGGAGCCTCCCTTTGGAATGGAAGAGGCACCCCCCTTCCCTCTGAATTATTATAAATTTGAAATCAAGGGGCTTTCAGGCAAAAAATATAGGAAACAGGAATAACAGTTCTTTACTTATATATATATATAAAAACAAAACAGGAGAAAGGACTGGTTTAGACTGACAGAGTCAGATACAACCTGACGCCCTGATAGTCAGGGCAGCAGTGGCAGTCCAGTAAGCTGGTGGCTGCAGTCCTCCTGAAGCGATGGTTGTGGTTCTGTTGAAACAGTGATCCTGTAGAAAAAGTCTGGTCTTCTTTGGAAGATTCACTGGTAGGCGTGTAGCACTAGTCCTCTGGATACCCAGTGGAAGAAGGCTGCTTATGGTTTTCAACATCCCGGTTTATATCCAGGATGAACTGCCTGGTCCCTCCCTCTGGGTCGAATGTCTCACAATAGGATGATGAATCTTGAGATAAGCCACTGATGGGCCCATTAACAGGAGATAGTCCGGGTGTGCGTTATCTATGAGTCATGGGCAGGGCACTGATGGGCCCATTAACAGAAGATAACCCAGAGGGAATACTGCCCCACCTGGTTTCAGCAGTTCATGGAGATGGCAATAGAATACATGCTTTTGGTCACGTCCTATTTTACAACCTAGGACAGACCATTTGTCATAATCCAAGGTTCATTCACCCATGTGGAAAATATTTTAGTATCTTTTAGAGAGAGTTAAAATTAGAAGGGTATGTTTTGGGAGTATGGTGCTGTGGGACACTGTAAATTCTCTTGCATGATACAAAAACATCAAACATTTTTTCTAGGAAGAATTGTGGCAATATTCATTGGATTGCCACTTTCTACATTAGCAGAAACATGAAATTAAATGCAGGAGTTTTCTTGGACATATTATTTTTTACTTGTTTTTGTTATTTATTGACTAAATTCAATAAAAATTCTACCAAAAAATAGCCATATAGAACTGAACCATAAAATAGCAATTCACGTACTAACATTATTTTTCTATTAGCAAAAATGGTAAATTACACCTCTTTTTTTATTTTTTTATTCATTACTTTCTGAAAATGTTCTTCATACTGTATATTTTATTCTTCCACATGATAGGTCATTGTAATCTGTTCTGTAAATTACATTCTCCACTGATTAATGTTCAGTATACTTGAACCAAATCACAGTTATGATATAGCTCTCCTAATAAAACTATATATATGAGTAAATAAGGCAAAGAACCCATCTACATGAGAATCAAAGGCTTTCTATGTAAAGAAGTCAGATATAAGTAAGATGATATTTAATTTTCTTCAGCTCCCAAGATAATCTATGAACTAGTCTGCTATGTGCTGTGCAGCTAAATATTCAGATTATTTAGGATCTCTAGTATTCCTTCCCTGGTCTATTTTTATGTACACACAGAGTACTTTGTCTCAAAAGTGCAAATATATGCAGCGCTATTTTACTGCTCTGAAACCTCTGTTTATATACTCCAACCTAGCTGGAACGTTTTCAAGGACCTTCATTATCTTAGACATTTTGAGAATATTTTGAAAGCCTGAATAAATTGCTTAACCACCAAATGCCTAGGGCAGCTAGGCAGTGTCTGAAGACTTAGTGAATTGAGTGACTCTCAAATTAGACATTTGCATGGATATTTTTAATTAATCACCATATAAAATGTAATTAGCATGCACCACTTATCATTTGAATAGCAGTTGGCAAGTTTTTTATTTTGTAAATTCTTCATAGAGCACAGAGTTCAGGAGAAAAGAGGGAATCCCAGAGGCTGATGTCAAGAATAATCAGCAGCGATTTAGTTGGCTGTTGCCCAGCATATAACATGCAGTTTATTTCACTCTTTATTGGTCAGGGTTTTTTAACTGACACACAACTATCTGTGCTTGTCATTACTGTTCCAAAACAAAGGGAAGTTATCTTCTTGACAAAAAAAAGAACTGTAAGACTTGCAGAGAACCTGATTCTCGAGTGCTGTGTGGTTGGATGCTGACTGTAAAGGCAGCAGGTAGTACAGATGAAGGGCCCCTGCTGTCTTCAGCGGACATTTGTTTGTGCCAATATCAATGAAAATTCCTAGCTCTGCTTTAAAGTGGTTTGAAGAACACACAAGAAGAGCTGTAAGGCAGGGAGCATCCCTAGATGAACCCCGGGAAGCCAGTTTCTTCCTGTCTGGAGGCAGCCAGCCTTTAGCTAGGATTCAAAGGTACAGATCCTTCCTGACAAACAAAGGAGCTGATATCAAAAGGTGGTGCACATCCCCAGCATCCCCTAAGACAAGAGCCCTCACTGCCATGGTGCCCAGAGCTGGTAAGGACCTTCAGAATCATACAGATGCACTTTCAAAGACCACACAGAGAACATTATCTTGCATGCTTGAACAAGCCCATCCCCTACAGTCACAAGAGATGGTCGTCTGGTCCTGCAGCACACAGATTGTCTGGGCTCATTATCGTCCCTTCCTGATGACACGTCTCAAAACAGCACTTTGTATTTGTTCTGGAACTGGTAAAGTTTGGAATAATGCAAAGTGATTTCTGACAGACTGTGTTCCCATTCTAACATACAGATAAGACCACACAGCATCTACAGGCTCAGTCTTACACTCTAGCCAAGACAGATTACTGCAACGGAACAAAGTGAAAAATGTCTTGGGGTTCTGCTTTCCTTCGGCTAAGTACGCAAATCTGTTAGAGGTGACTTAAGCACTAATTTGAAGTTGATCATATTTTCAGAGGAGCAGCTACAGCAAATGAACTCAAAAAGTCAGGATAAGCTGACAGCATTCCCTTGTACTTTTTTACAGTAGTTTCCCTACTGTATCCCTCCTTTTTCCCTGTGAGTCACACAGCAACACATGGACTGCATCCTTCATGCCATGTGTGCACTGCACACAAGAGGGTGCTCCTAAAATTTAATTTCCTATAGAAAGAATTTCATCTTTAGAAAAGACCTGAAGAATCACCTAATTTGAGGATGAGTTAATTGCTACATTGTATTTGAACACTCTTCCAGTTCTAGAAATAGGCTGAAAAAGCTTTCTGAAAGCCTTTTTAAACCCAACTCAATCTTCACAGCACCCAAGCAATGCAGAATTATTACTCTTTTGGGTTTATACCTCTCCCACCTAAGCTTTAGAATCTTGATTTAAATAAGACTTCAGCATCTGAAGCACAACTTAGAAGATAAAAACTTATTTCAGAATTCATAGTTCTAGAAGTTCCTGTTTATCTACCTCAGCACACTTAAAACATTTCAAATTGTCATTGCTGCCTCCACTTCTTTATCCCAATAGGTTCTCAAGAGCCAAAAGTTTTTCTTCAGTGTATTTCCACAAAAACCTCAGTCCTGAGAGTGTTGAGCAGATAGATCATACAACCTCCCTCCTAAAGCGAATACCATATAAAAAAATGTTGGGTTTTTCCCCTGCCCCTGTGATTCTTACCACTTGAAAGTGTACATAGAATGCCTTCTGAATAAAGCTATCCATAAAGACAAGTTACTAGAGATACCTTAATTCTTCTAAAAATTGTTTGGAAAAATATTATCAAGAACTTTCATATAGCAACTCAGTTGTTAGAGTGTCTAAAATAGAACAGAAAAACCCCCATGTACAGTTATGGAAGAAAAAGAAACATAACTTACCTCTAAAGGGAAGTTCTAGGTGGCAAGACTGTATCTTTTCACAGAACATTAACTGGGTAAGATATGTACAATAATACGCACTAGACTTCTCACAGTAATCAGCTACAATTTGTATCACAGAATTGCAGTTACTGGGTTGTTTGGTTCATCCCTCCCCCTTTTCCTGTCTTTAATGTTTCTTTTTAAAGGAGAACTGTCAACAAAATGCTCAACATCAGAGTTCCAAAGTAAAGAAAATTAAAACTTTGAGCCTACTCTGGTAGGCAGGTCTGACAAATTTGCTTTGGAGAGAGAATGGATATGATACACATCTCTGTTCTGAAAAGTTCCTCTCAGGTTTTGGTTTCCACTCAGGAGATCAATGACTTAATTGAGGCGCTAGCAGTATTTAGTAACAACACATAATTCTCTTTTTTGACTTAGCTGTAGTTGTTTAAAATTTTGTTATATTCACAACCATAAAAATTAAAAATAAAATCCCACCATAATAATATCTAGCTAAATCAATTAGAATAGATCAAATAGTCTAACCTTGAAAACTGCTTGCTCCTAATCACCCTTTGCCCCTGGAGACTCATCTACACAAAGCATCATGCTCCAAGCAGGAGAGAATGACTAATGCCTCACCCAAACCTTGCTGTCAGGAAATGTTTTCCCTGAACTTGCACCCTTCCAGCAGGCAAATGCTTCAGACTAACATTTTCCATTTCCCTATTTCTACCCAGTAGGAGTATTTACCAATTGTTTTTCCAGCAAATGCTCCTCAGCTCTTCATGAGCTGAGCATTTGAGAGCACAACATAGAAGTTATCCTAATGAAAATGCCATTTTTTGCTCCTTCAGTAGGTGCTAATAAAACTTCTTTTTTTCCTATTGAGACCCTTTTAACATACAATTTGTTTTAAGCTGTCTATAAGCTTGTAAACAGCTTAGATTGCTGTAAATTGATCCACCTGACATCATTCTTTATGGTGTGGGTAGCCAGGATAAAGAGAAGGCCAGGTTAATTACAAAGAAGATGTGTTAATTAGGTAATTAACACATCACACTTCTCTGTATCAGGTAGAAAGGGAGAGAAGGATGACTTGGGAATTGAGTGAAGTCATAGCAGAGATTGGTTTATGCAGCACATAGAGCAGGGACTAGCTTTGATGAGACACCACAGCTGTGTGTAATGCACTCTGTCAAAACGTAAATCTCTAGTAGAATGCATGAATTAGCTCATTCATTCTTCATCTTGAGAATGCAAGGAGTAGCAGTCAGATTAATTTACCCAGGATTTTGCCTCAGTTTCTACAAGACTGGATGAGTCTGGTCCTCTCCTGAGCTGTGGAGCAGAAGACCTCATTGGGGTCTACACAGAAGAAAGTTCTACTTTAAATCCTCCCTGTCTACATCTTACAGTGGGCAGGAATGTAGGGAGGAATAATCTTAAAGAAATTTAATTAATCACCCCCAGAGAGATGAATGCTTGACTGCTGTCAAAGATTTCTGTCTTACGGGGTTTTTGCTTTTATTATGGTTTTGTAAGGTCTTGGATCTCATATATTATGACATTTGTCTCTGAGTAGAAAATCAATTTGGATCCAACATACTTGTAAGAAATGTACCTGTTAACCGATGATCAGTTTGACCCACACCCTCCAAACTATCCATGAGTTTCTGTGGCTTCACACGCACATTCCCTAAACAAACCAAGGTACCAGAAGATATCTAACCAGCAAAAAATAAGAGATTTGTATGGAATTAAGGCATTTAAGGCACTTGTTGAGAATTTGAGTTTTAGTTTCATGTCACTCTTTTCCAGGGAAAGCAGACAACAATTTACAGAACTCCGTAATTTGAAATATTTGTAATCCACCCACCGACTGAATTTATTAATGCCATTTAACCTCTAAAATATATAATGCTGTCTGTCACTCATGCTGTTGAGAAGAGATTCAAAATCTCTTTCAAGCAACGAGGTTGAGGGTCTCAGCTGTCTTACAAGGCATATTCAGGAACACTGACCTTTTCTGAAATAGGGAGGGGACATAAAATTGCATATTAAAATCCTCCACTCTAGTTTAGCTTTTTGGTAATTCATCCACTATCTTCTTGCTAATCTTATAACTAAATGAATTGTGATTCAACATGTTGGTTTTTTCCCTGTTTTAGGAACTGCTTTGCTTATGAATTTCAAAGTGACTACTTTATGTCATACCTCTACAAAAAACAAATTCTATTATTAATAAGCTTGTCACTAAGCAAAAGTGATTTCAGGTTCTTTTTTCTTCTCCAGTTTATTCTGAGTCTTAATGTGTCTATAATTTTTCAGTTTCTCTAACACCAGCACCTATTACAGGCATTGAAATTCCCAATTTGCCACAAAAATTTCTGTAAGCATTGAAACACATACTTGGTTGCTGTTGCCCTATCAATTAGCGATGTTAAATTCAGCTCACTCTGATGATACAACTGTGTCCAATCATTCCTTTATTACTTCGAGTCTTTTTTCACTGTTAGGTTGTGATGGTAGAACCACACTTGTCTGCAAACCTAATTTCATGCCCGTCAAACAACTTTCTATCTTATGAGCTTTACTTATGAAACCAGAACTAGGGAAGAAATTGCGAAGTCTCAGCACAAGCTTGATTCTGTCAGAATTATTAAGATTTCTGAAATATAAATAATTGTATTTATACGTGCAGTGCCATACTTCTCAAACACTCGCAGTGTATGTTTATATTTTAAGTCACTTTTATGAGACTTAAAAATGTTAAGTACATAGAGTGTATCAAAACCCACTTGGTTTCTTTTAAGTAGCCCACTCTTTTTCTGTGCATATTGAAGATATTCTGTAGTTTATGGTGGGTTTTTTTCCCTATTTCTTTAATTTTGTCTCTAAGAAATTCATTTCCCTATTATCTTCTTTTACTCAAGTTACTTTCTTAGTATTTTCATACTGCTGTCTCTGTGTCAAGCTCAGGACTCATGGTTTATCTTCTTCATTTCAGCAAAGTAGTTCCAGTGCTCTGTAAAACTTAGCATGGATTTATACAGAGCTCTTTTTCAGATATCAAACCTTTGAAGCTAAAGCTATTAGATATTCAGTTTTGAATTCCACAAACCTGAGCAAGGTCATAGTTCTAGACCTATATAAAACAAAAAGAACATTATTTTTGCTACTGGATAGATAAGGTGTAAATCTGTGGTCATGACTTAAAAGATGTAAATCCATTTGCACCCTAACTTCCCTACACAAACATATTAAATGATGAACCAAGCAACATGAATAATTATCCTTCCATGCTGGCCTTTAAGAGTATTACTTTCACTTAGCTTTGAAAATTTATGTCAACTTTTCTAGATTTATGTCTAGTTTATTTCTAGTTTTCATGATCATACCTTTTCCAGGACAAAATCTATGGCTCATTTTCAAGACTGTTTAGCAGCCCCAGGAATAATTAAATCCACTGATTTTCACAGCTCTATTACTATCTGGATGCCTACTTAGTTAAAGAAACAACAAGGTTCTACTTACTGTTTTGCCTTACAGTTTTAGGTTTAACTATCTAAAGACATGATCTTGTTTGTTAGTTTGTCTTCATTACTGACAATATGGGTAATATACAGATTTGGAGAGTTGGAAGGGACGCCCTGTCAATTAATAACAGTTTGTTAAGTACACTAGATAAAGAATTGTCTTACACAAATTATGCCAAAAACTCCCAGCATTGCAAATGTATAATGATCTATTAATATTGTAAATATTAAGTAATCTGTGTACATGATAAGTATTCATACAGCAAGGTACAGTGTAGCAGTTGTTAATCCAAAAGATTATGAACACGAAATATTTCAACAGAAACCCAGCAAAAAAGCAACAGTAGAAATCTGAAAGGGGGTGAGAAGCAGCAGCAGAAAAGAAAGACTGAGAAGAACAGAAAAGAAGTCATATGAGAGCAGACATAAGTGGAAGCAATCAAGCAATATCATTTTATAAAAGATTTTACAAAAGGTGAAATGAAATTGGTCCAAGTTGTCACATCTAACTGACATTCTTTCCTCAGTGTAAAGGTAATGTACCAAATTTTTTTGCTACATTTACTGATTAGTAGACGCTCAAAATTCCTTCAAAGAATAGATGAGTTTTAAAAATGAGATATAGCCTTAATTGTAGGCTTTATGAAGTAGATGGGAATAATTGAATACATATCCAACCTCAGGAGGCACATTAACTATGGCAGATATGGAAAATGTTATCTGGAATGGAGAAGTTTGCAGGAACAGAAAGCAGGTGAATGAAACTACGGAAAACTGGTATCTGTGTTGTTCAGTGCTTTTAAGAACTGACTTTCAGAATCAGGTTTTCAGTTTCTTTTAGAGGTAAAATAAATAATATTGAACCATTTTATTATTTTTCACTAAAGCAGCATTGCCATAATGAGATCATACAATCACAGAATATGTTGAGTTGGAAGGGACCCTCAGGGTTGAATCCAAATCCGTCCTGAGACGTCACACCTAAGAGTCACACCATATGCCCAAGGGCATTGTCCAAACACCTGTACTCTGTCAGGCTTGGTGCCTTGACCATTTCCCTGGGGAGCCTGTTCCAGTGCCTAAACACCCTCTGGGTGAAGAACCTTTTCCTGATATCCATACTGAACCTCCCCTGGCTCAGCATCACACCATTCCCTAGGATCCTGTCACTGTCCCCACAGAGCAGAGATCAGTTCCTGCCCCTCCTCTTCCCCTCACAAGGAAGTTGTAGCTGCAATGAGGTCTCCCCTCAGTCTCCTCCAGGCTGAACTGACCAAGTGACCTCACCTGCTCCTTATATAGCTTCACCTCTAGACCCTTCACCATCCTCATTGTTCCCTCTGAATTCTCTCTAATAGCTTTATATCTTTTTTATATTGTGGCACCCAGAACTGCACACAGGACTCGAGGTGAGGCTGCACCAGCACAGAGCACAGCAGGACAATCACGTCCCTTGACCAGCTGGCAATGCTGTCCCAGATCAATTCTAAATTTCACAGTGGTTTGCTGGTATTTTCAGTATTTACACAGAGACTGATTTTTTGAAAATTCTTTTGCAACCATTTTGCAGATATTGACTTCCCTTTGCAAGAAAAGTATTTCACATTTCTTAAAGTAAGGTCATTTGTGTGACAGGTGTTAAATAAGAAAAGCTAGAACCATATAATCTTAATGCATATACATTTTACTTGTATTTTACATAAAGAAAAAAAAAATGGAAGGAAGACAATAATAATATTCTCATTTCACAGGGAAAGCCTCTGAAGAACAATCTAGGTTCAAACTCTCCAAATAATTATGCTTTATTAGGGAAAGTCTTTTTCCAATAAATGAACACCAAATTATGTTCATGGTGATGGAGAGAGTTATAGCACCTTGCTGTGGGAACTGTCCCAGTGCATTAATTAAAAAGAACCTTGCTTCTATAAACAAATCGGTGTTTTGATTTGTATTTTTAAACATGCTTTTTATATAAGCTATTAGCTTCACTGACTACAATCAGGAGACCAATGAAAAGATCTTGAAGTGCAGAAACACAGTGACATTTTATTACTGAAAATTTGATAGTACTGTGTGTTATTTGCTGCAGCATGTTTTAAACAGAGAATTATAAACTGTAGTTTCTGTTGACTGACATTGTCTGTAGTCAAAAAAACTACTTTTGAAGTGAAGTGATGGGTACTATCCTGCTTTCACTGAGTTTAGAGGTGGTTCCTCTCCTGTACCATCCCTCCACCATATACTGCTCTGAAACATAGTCAAAACCTAGGGAACTCCGAGCCATGAGCATGCTGTGAAAGATACCCTTTAAGCTGTGGTGCCAGAAACATTTTTGGCCCACATCTTGAGCATGTATCTCTTAGGCAAAACTGGTGATCCTCTGCAAAACTTTCTCTTCTGTTCTTCAAACACAACCCTGGCAAGAAGGTCTGCTTTTTGACAGTTCAGTGATGCTAATGTTTCTGCTTTCTCTAGCCTCATTGAACAGTGATGGAAATAATGGATTTCATTCAGGCTTATACAAAGGGTAGTGCACAAACAGAAAGTGAATGCCATGTCCCAGATTTTGAGGAGTTTGCTTAGCTTGTCTCATCTTGTTTTTGATGCACATTTTCTGCAATAAAACATCTTTGGTTAGATACCATAAAATAGTGAAAAATAAGCTCTTGTTGATGCTTCTGTGGAAAAGCATGTAATTTGATAGGTATTTGAAATTTAGATCTATAGATGTCTTTAATGTGACAGGTAATTGCCAACTAAGGATAGCAAAACCCCAAGTTAACTGCTGATGTAATCTGTATTGACTTCTTAACAGGTAGATTTATAGACATATTCCATTTCCGTCCAGTCAAAAGCTATAATAGTGCACCAATCACCAGCTGACATTTCAGTTCTGCCTAAGGACAGGGAATTTACAGAAAGGGATGTAAGTCAGTGTCTAATATCTTGCATATTAGGTAAGTGGTACATGAACTCAGATTAAACAAAAACTTTTAACAGACAAGCACTTTTCACTTAAATATGCATGCTTTTCTGGGGCAATTTCTACAGTTTTTCTCATCATATTACTTATTTGTTGAAATTTGGGTTGTGTATTGTATACAATATTACACCAATGTTTTCTTGTTAAATAGAAAATATTTGTGATGAATTCCAGGGTTTTTTTATTATAATAAGTATCTTCCTTTGATTGAATGCCTAAAGCCTTTCAGGACCTCTGAGAGTTTTGTCACTGGCTGTTGCACAGACACCTCTTTTTGTACGGGATCCTAGAAATTTAGAAACTCTAATTTTTGACTTTTAGAATTTTCATTTTTGTTTTGACTTCCCAAAGGACTCCAAGCCTGAGATTTAAAAAAACAAATATAGACAAGTCAAGCCATTTCTTCTTCCCTTTAGAGGGTGCATAAAACTTGTTTATCTCTTGGGAAGAGTATAAAAGCATTTGTGAAGCTACAGAAAACCCCATGTGATCAGTTATTTTCCAGAGGTTTCAAACAGTATTTTGCAAACCTGTGGAGAATCATTCCTTCAGGACTTTTTGCTATCCTAGTCAGTTAGGTTTAATTCTCCAAAGCTGTGCTAATTTTAATTCCTTCAACTGAAATATATGTTTCCAGAGACTGTGAAAAACTATTTGGAAGTATTAATGGCTAGGCAGTAGGTTATTCAGCTCTTTCAGTATTAACAGATATGGATGTTTTAAAAAATTGTGCAGAGTTGTTGTGATAATGTAAATATATTTGTATTTGGTATTATAATGCTAATATATGTGAAGCAGAAGTTGTAGTAACAGTTAGGGCCTTTCGTTTTGCCTCTTTTCTGGAATTACCTGTTAGCTACAAGTAAATTAAATGTCTGTATTAGAGGACTAGCTGAATTAACACAGCTGAATTTAGAGATCATAATAGATTTTATTGTTTTGTGATTGTCATTTTCTCCTCTAGGCTGGCACGGCATCTGTGTGCCATTGAACAAACACTAAGCACTTGATTAACAGATGAGATTTTTCACAGCCATCTCCAAATTTTACCTTTCAAAATCAGGTTTTCCTAACTGGATTTCTGATCTGAGTGTAAGTGACCAGCCTTTCCAAGAAGACAAATGAAGAATTTTGACCTTAGTGATACAATACCTGAACTAAATGGAAGTGAAGTATAGAAGGAAAGGCCAAACTTGGACACCATCAAAATTATCCACACTGGACAGGTGGGATGTGTAGTGGTTCATTTCAGGCTCCTGGTCCCCTGGATGCTCCCACTGACAGTGGGGTCACACTTTGGGATTCCTTTCTCCCAGTAAGCAGAATATTGTAAGGCAGGAGTGGAATCATGTGCCACCACCCAGAGGAATGGAATGCAGCTGAGGTCACATGCACCTAAGAGAACTTGTTGGTTTGGAATGGTTTTCCTCTTGCTCCCAGTAGTTAACCTGGGCTGAAAGAGGTACTTCCTCTTCTGCTCAAACCTCTGAAATAGGATGCTTAAGTCAGGTTTCACTGTAGAGACAAGGAATTTAGAAAAATTACCAGTCTCCCATCCAGAGTTTCTGGTAGAGTGCAGATATGGAGCTTGAGTTCAGGCCACAACTTGGTGGCCTGAACTTGTATTAGCTACACACAACTAATTAGCTATTACACAACTTGTATTAGCTATACACTGACATAAGATGGACCTGGATTTATGTAAACAAGAGCTGCTTTTAGTTGACATATTCATGCTCACAAATGTAAAAGAAATACAGCCACAATCCTGTGAAAAACATACCTGATTAGCCATTTTACAGCAGATGATGACAAGATTTGATTCAGTTGTGATACTAAGCAAGAGTGAAAGAGAAATTCGAGAGATGAGGGTGACCATATAAATTACAATTTCTGGAAGATGCTTTGCCTTAATGTAATAATTTCCAGTCAACAAAAAGCACAGGGCAATAAAAGACAATGTTCAGAACAAAATTTATCCAAAACCTCCCATGAGCTCACCACATCCTGTTATGCTAAATTTACCTGTATTTTTTCATGGCCTGTATGATGTTAATAAAAAGAATGTCTTTATTTTAATGTTGCACTGAAAAATGGAGTTTGAAATTATGTAAGTAGGTATATGTTATTAGGGGGAATTCTAAAGAATTTAGGGATTGCGGTGTGATCTATGAAGAGTTATAGACTAATATTTTATTCCATATTTCCTTCTCTATCTTAAATGATCACAAATGACTGTGAAGGAGCTGGTGATAAAACATATTCGTGATAACCCTGCTTTTCACATGATGGTTTAGTGAGGCTTAGAAATCGACAGAGACTAATGAATTTGTGGTGTAAAAAGGAACAGCCATATATTTTTACTCAATGGAATTCAAGTTTTAAATCCAAACTACAAGAAGCACTTAATTATCAGCCCACAGTCCATGAATCCTCCATAAGAAAATAAGAGCAACTAACACCTGTTCAGAAAGATGTCAGTTAAGGAAACCGCATGCAGCATTTTCTAGGGTAGAAACTAGTTGGGCAAGAGATTCCATTGCCTTTCTAAGATTTGCAAGAACTCTACTAGAGTTTGGGATTCAGGCCCCAAATATTTGCCTGTATGTGCCAAACCTTTAACACCGCAGTATAAAACCCCTGAAATTAATTTTATAGTGTTATTACAGCAAATGACCCCATGCCAGGTCAGAGCAAATAAAGAAAAGCTTGGCTGGTCTTAGCCTAGGAAAATATAAAGTATGTCAAATGGATGTCTCTCAAGTGTGTGATAAAAATGCATCTTCGTTCCCTGCAGCAGTATGGTATCTGACCTAAGACCATTAGAGAAGAGAGACCATATTGAATGCTTTCATTTCCCCATAAAATCCTGATCGTGATAGTTCAGACATGCCAGATGGAAGTAGTAGTGATAAATGGTGTTGATGCCTAAGGAGAAATGAGCTAGTAAAGTTATATTATGTTCAGTTGGGATTTTAAACATGTAATATAGTTAAAACTGTTATTCTCCTGCAAAATCATACTCCTCATATTTCAGTGCCATATCATACATGGGAGAAAAAATTCCTGCCAGCATTTATTACTATGAAAATCAGATTTTCCACATCACAACAAAACATCTCTACACACAGCACACATAATACTTTTTAATATATATAAATGTCTGTATGAAATGACGAACGACAAGTATAGAAAAATCCAATGTTATTCCTCCTTTATTCCTTATGTATAGCAATATATATCTGAGAACAGTGAGATAACACAATTCTAAATTAGATAAGACTAGCCTCACATTTCTAACAGGTCCTTTGTTCTTTTCTAAAATTAATTAGGAATTCTGTACTTAACTCTGTCACATATGATAGGAGGTACAAGGCTGGCTTTAATTCCCAGTTTGGCTTGGATAGCAGTTTAACTCCAACTAGAAGATGTTTTAAGAAATTTTACTTATCTAGACATAATTTATGTTTTCTCCAGAGGCAACTTTATGGAATTTTCTCTTTCAATGTCAGAGGATTTTAGAGGGAAAAGGTAGATGTTTTGTACCCTGTAAGTCAGTGTATTTCCACAAAACCTAAGGTCTCAGAAAGCTGGAGGTAATTTGCCAAAGCATCCCATCCCCTAGCTATTTTCAAGAACTTAGATACTAGTGATATGTCTGCATTAATTTCTTTTTACTAAATTGTCTTCCATGAGGGATGTTCTCTTAATCTTCCATCTTAGAGAGTTGAAACACCAGAGAAAAGAAAGGAAGTTAAAACCAGCAGAGCTGTTAAGAGAGGTAGTGTTCAGTTGTTCATTTCAGACTAATAGTCAGAAACAGCTTTTTCTAAACATCACCTTTTCCTTTTTTTTTCACGTCTGGGGCTACCATTTCTCTTCATGTGCCTGGGTTAAGAACATGCTGAAAAAGCACAAGATAAATTTGTTGTTGAAGAGGAGGCAGAGTGCTTAGAGGGAGACTCTTATATCCAAGTCTATGAGGAGCAACTGCACCTTTCTACAAACTGGAGTGTTGATGGAAAGGAAAAAAACACATGCAGCCAATACATACTTAATAGTACTGTGCATACTCACTATTCATTCTAAAACAGAAAAAAAGTTTAACAAATTTTATAATCTATATTGTCTGTAAGTCCTTGAAGAACAGAACTGCAACGAGAGCTCTGATCTGCCATGCTTTTTGTGTATATTGCTCAAACTTTTTGTCCTTTGGCAACTTGAAATTTAATTTCCTTTGTCTAACTCTTCTTATTTAATTTTATTAATTAAAAGGCAGTCAAATTTAGAAGAAGAAATATTACAGAGGTATATAAGAAATAAGACATTGAGAAAGTCTATCACGTAAAGATTAATTTGTCCAATTTCAAAATGTATATTGCAATATTTTATAGCTGACAGGTGATCATGGGCAGATAGTCATTACAATTTATCACAGCAGGAAGTTGTTAAAATGACAATATGGGCAGGTATAAAATTATATGAAGGAGAAGTTATAGAAGATAATTTTGAAACTCTAGCAACTTGTCCTTTTAAAGTTTCAATCACCAAAAGAACATAATCCAAAATCTAATTACAATTTTAAGAGACAAAGTTGGAATCACAATTTCCTGTTGAGGGGAGGAAAAAATTATGCAGGAAAATTTCCATTGTTTCTTCTGTCTATTAATCAAAATTTATGCTTTGTTACACAGGAACTATGTAACAGTTTTTTGCTTCTCCTTGTTTTGGATTTATTGGCTGCTATTCCAAGAAAGAGAGAATGGATGTCCAACCCCAATTTATGCCTTTGCAAATTTCTCTCTGTCTCCACTTTTCAACCCTATCATTTATCAACAGCAGCCACATGTTATTTTTGAGTGGAAAAGGAATGTTCTTTGGCACTGATCAGCCTTGAGTGAAGTTTTATAGCAGTCTTATAAATTTCTCAATAGCAGGGTTTATAATGAAATTGCATAAAGTGCTCTGACCTAGTCTGCTAGTTGGCACACCAGACACTGCTGAATGGGGTCCTTGTTATGAACTAACAAAAGGAGCTTGAAATTTTTCTTCCCTATTGCTGCTAGCACTACTTATTGCTTTTACAATTCTGCAATCAAAGGTCCATAAGTTTGGATATTATGGGCTTTTCTTTAGGCTTTTCTGTGCTCCATTTGACTACTGGGATCCATTGCAAGAGTAGGACCATAATGATCATAAGATCAGAAGCTGTTGGATTGCATTGTACAATGGGGTACAATGTCTAGCACAGAGGAATCACTGATCAGACCCTCTCGAGAGATGCTGTCGCAATAGAAACACTAACAGATGGTTTAAGTGAAGTATCAGTTTTACACTTTATGATATGTAGTGTTAGCAGGGGTATTAAGATCTTTCTGAGATCCAATTTTTTTTTCTCTGTCTTTCAAGACTGAAAAGGTCTGTCCTAAAGGAGGCATATTCTTAGAAACCTAATGAAAAAGCTGCTTCTATCAGGAGCACTTTAATAATGAAATACTGAAAGGAGGGGGAAAGAGCAACAAATTTCTAACCTTTATTTTATTGCCAGAATTTTAAAATCATCTCCATGATCTGCAGCTTTGAAACTAAACCAGCTATTTAGGCAGGTGATGTGGGGTTTCAAACCACCCATATGCTATAAGCAAATGCTCCTTTTAATAATTTGTTTATATTCTAACATTCCCATAAAATCCATACAATCAGCACAGAAGCCCTTCCAATCCTTACTTAAAGTGAGATAAAGTGAACCATGATTACTGACCATGTTACAAAGCATTTCCTTAAGTTCAAGCACACCTTATTCCCTACCTCTGGGTAAGGAAAGGACTAGACTCACAGCAAAGTACAGTTCATTATTAAGAAAGCTACAATCTAATTGTATGTAGCTAAGCTTTCATATTAGGCTGTTAGAGGATATTGTAACGTGCTATGTATGCAGAAACACAAAATATAACCTTTTCAATTGTAAAACAATATGCCACAAGAGCACACATCTTCAGTTTAAAAGTGTTACTAATTTACATGCACCTTAAATCTGTTTTGACATGTACGTTAGTGTTTCTCAAGGTTTCTCCAGAGGTGCCAGCCGAGAGTACTGAGATTCCCACTAAGTAGCACCACTGACATAAAAACCTTATGAGAGACAAGACAGAAATTCATGTGAATCCTAGTGAAAATTTCCAGATAGGTGGGACCACTCAGCTAAATAAGAGGAGTTGGGCTAAATCTGAAAGAGAAGTGAGTCCATCTGTGTTTGAAATGGATTCCAAAGCAAAGTCACAGCATTTTAAAATTCCTGTTACTTGGACATATTCACTCAATCCTTTTTAAAGCAGAATTTAGTTCCTGGAACCCAGAATGTCATTATGATATTTAGTACTGATGAGGTGAAATTTATTTGAGTATAGATCTGGGGAAAATTCTCTAATACCTTATAATAAGCACCCTACTGAGAAAATAAATGAAATAGCTACAATACTCTGCACTTCATGGGGAAAATTCTGGTTTCTGCTGAAGCCAATGGTAAACCTTTCTTCTTTCAATGAAGAAGTACCTCACCAGTGAGATAAAATACAGAGTGAATTTGCAAACCCTTAAGCAAGGATTAAGTAAATGTAGAGTCCTTTATAATCTTTGCACAATGAAGGGATTTTGTATTTTTTCCTCCATTTTCTGAAACCCCCACTTTTCACTCACTGATAATGACATATTGTAGAAATATAAATATTTTTTAAAGCTTTTAAACATTACTATAATAATGTGTCATTAAAAATTGAACATTTTGTCACTCATTGTACTGTTCACATACTCACAAAGTCTAATTATAAATACGCAATGAAACATAAAATGCCATGTGAAATAAGCAAGAGTAATTGATTTCATGTGTTTTTAGCATATCTCACCACTGTTCTACAGAATATAAAAAGGAAAGCATTTTCAACCTTGTTTGTCCATTTATAACACATTGCAAAAGCATAATTACTCTTTGGAAACTTCCAATTTTTGTCTACATGAAATTGAAAGTTTCTTACAACAATATAGACTTGTATCCATGTAGGAGACCTTGATTTATTCATCTGTTGTTAAGAATAATAAGATTTTAATTGACTACTCAGGACTATGGTCATGCTATGCAGGCATTGACAATCATGGATGTCTAGTCCAGAGGCAGAAGTTACGTGGATGAATATTCATGAACTTAACTAAAATCCCTGTTAAAATTCAGTTCTATTGCTTTATTAATACTATCTGCTTATATTTAAAGTACTTCTGAGAACAACATCAAACATTACTATCTGAGAAAGATGATTAAGTAGCTTTTTATGTCCAAAATGTTCATGCATGACTGTAACATCCATATGTATAAGTTTAATACATTTCCTTCTGTCACTTTCATACATTATTTAACTGAACAAAATTCAATAAAACACAGACTCCATAGTTCACTTGTCAACATCAACTACAGTTTGCGCAGGCTTTTCCAGCTAATCCGTCTGAATGTACTCCTTCTTTGCATTTCTTGAGTCAACTTATTGCATCTCAGTTTATCTGAATAGGCCAAAGATTTTAAACAAGAAAAACATGAATTTCACATATATTTGTAGACTTAGTGTCTAAGACCTAATAGCCTGAACAGATTCTATAAAATTTCATCTGGTCAGTGCAGTGCTGTCTTTCCTTTTGGCCTCTCCAAGCCCCAAGAGAAATTCTATTTTTATTGCCTTAAATAAGAAAGGAAAACAAGGGATTATGGAGTACAAAACCAAGTTACTGAGTAAACTGAAAGCAAAGAATTCTCCCCAAAGTCTTGTGCTTGCTATTTTAGAAGGGACACAGTGGCCTCAAGTCGAATCAGCTTTCTTAGTGCAGTACTACTGCTGGAAAACCTGAGCAAATCTCAGAAGTCATAGTCAGGCTACCATGACTGACACATGCAAAACATAGCAAGGACTGCAGATGCTTCAGGGCTGCACATTGATTTCCAAAAATCTGGGTTTGTGACACTGAATAATTTTTATGTTTGATTAAAGATGATATCAAGGAAACATACCAAGAAGCAAATTCGGAGTACCAAAAGGATTTTTTCCATGCAGTCAAACTAGAATTTATATAATATTTACATAGTATGATTTTTGAAGTTCAGAGAAGACAATCTAGCTGTGTTGTCCCACAAAGTACTTCGCAATGATCAGCCTCTCCTTCAAAGGTATGGATAAACTTGCAAAATTACATGGAGATATGCAGAAATGAGAAGGGAAAATGCCTACTTACCCTTATTTCCTAGGCCTTTATTCCTTTTGAAAAAAATAAAACACAAACTGTAATGGTAAGGTATAAAAATAGACATCAACACATATTTTAAATGAAATGTAAAAATCCACAATATGTAGGCCTTGATGCTTTTTTGCCTTTTTTTTTAATCCCCTTTGTAGCTTTACTAGTTAGCCAGTTTTATCCTATGTCATTTTGTACAGAACAGATGTGCCTGCCCTGATTGCTTGGGGGTTTAATGTTTCCAGTTTAGCAAGGAGAAATGTGATTGTGAGTCCTGATGCAGATATTTAAACGTCTGTTCAAAATATTCAAACTTAGATGTAATTAAGTAGGCTCTAATTCTACTTGTGTGATTCAACATAAAGGAACGAGCTCCATTACTTAGTGTTTTTGTCATTGCTTGGAGAAATGATCTTAATTTATTTTAATTTCCAGATGGAAGATTACCAAATTGGTGTTGAACTTAAGTAGCCCTATGGGTGCAGAGGCATTTACTGCCAGATTACATAAAGCACACTGATCACATCCAATTATAAAATATTATTTTTAATAATAAACAAGATAGTTTATAATTTTTACTAAATAGGTACTACTCTTTAGTAACTATTCTGTTAGAATCATCTTGCTTTTGTTCAGTTTCACCAAATCTTAATCTTCCACCAAATAGCTAATCAAAGTATCTTTAGATATGGAAATACAAGTTATCTAGTGTACACATAAAGGTATAACTTTTTGTACCACATGAATTTAACCAAAAGAAAGTAAAGGTTTTTGTGACTGGGCCGAATATTGCACAGGATAACCAGGTTTGTGCAACTGAGCTTAAGAGAAATTTTGTAGTCTTTAATGACAGTATGTTAAAAAAATAAATAAGGCTTTATAATTCATCTTACCATAAAGAAGACCACACAGACCAGCTCACACTCCAAGCCATCATCCAGTGCTTCACAGGTCAAATTTTCATTAAAATCTTTCAACTTCAATAGAACCTTCTGTTTACAGACAGCTATTTTATATGAAAAAGATATCATACACAAGGAAAGTGATAATGTTTAAAATAACAGTGAACAAGCAACAGTGGATCAAAATAAGAGCTCTACCTTAGGTTCAAATCACAGAATAATTTCACAAAATATGAGAGTCTAAAAACAAATTTAAAATGGAAAATCTCAGCAAGGTAGGCATGCATATAAAAAAAAGTAACAAGCGTGTTCAGATTAAGGATATTTTTAGGCCACAACAAGTAATTATAGGTCTCAGAAATGCCTTATGATGCCATATTTGAGAATTTTAACAAGCCCTTTAATATCATGTGTACTGCCTCACAAATAAACTTAATCAAAATGCAAAATGTATTTCTATTTTCTTTATGTTACCTCCTCTTGTCATTTCTCTGTAAACCTTTATGAGTGATCACCATTCCTGAGCTGGAAGAAGATTAGGTTGTATACATTTGAGACTTGATGGAAAACTATCAATTTTTCACCTGCATATCATGTGAAAAAAATTTCGCTGTCAGAAAATATCTCCACATTTCACCATGTTACACTGAACTCAATTTTTCAGACTAGATATTCTTGATCTACAGAGATGGTTCAGTAAATACTTTTATGAGCACCTGAAAAAACCTAGTACTGGTCAGGACCCCCATGAGGAGTTTTTACTGGAGAGGGACCCAAAAGAGTTTAAAATTTTGTAATGGAGAAAGGGTATGTGTGGATGCACATGTGCATATGTCTGACTGTTTATAGGTTAAAATCCTCTCTCCTAGAGAATTTTAATTGGATGCTTTTCCTGCTCTTCATTAAAATATGGACTTCCTGATGTCTCATATATTTTTCATAATGAATATGCTTAGTTAGAAATCCAGAGGCAATGCCTGGAAGGGGATCTTTAACATTCAGACAGGATTCCTGCTCAAATCAGAACATTTGTAATGCTTATTGTGGTGATGTCATAATCTGTGCACAAAATAACTAAATCTCATTCAGGGATGAATGCAGCACACTCCTACAGAACCAAAGCTAGATTAAACTTCCTCTGTGGTCCAAATACCTATTAGGTTTCTTGTCATTTCTCTGTGTTTTTATATAAAATACCTACAAGAAATTCATATGTGTCACAAATAATTGCATTTTGATCCATCACTGGAGCCAACTGAAACCAATCCAACCCCAGATTAAAGCAGTATGGGCTCTTTCTTTGTGTATACATAAGGAAAAACTAAGTGTTCCTTCAGGATTGTTTCTTTTTTTTAACTGATAATAGGATTTATTTATTTTTTACTATGTTTTCCAAAGTGTCTGCACTGAAAGTTGTTTTCCTTTCTCAAAAAAATCTAATGTCTGAATAAAATTCTTTACTTGTTTAGTATTTTAGAAATATTTTGTTATTTAAAAAATTTTACTTAAAGTGTATACAGTCAAATAATTTGATTATCGGCAATTAATTTGGGATCCAAACTGCGTTGAATACTTACATGAAAACCCCAGGATTTCCAGTGGTTCCAGCCTACCTGCAAACTTTATCCTTCTTCCTCCTTATTGAAGCCATGACTTTTTTCACTATTTTCAGAATATCGACCATGTGTGAAACATCATCAATAATGGGGCTCCAAGTAAAATTCTGAGCAAGGGGGAGTTGTCACTGCATTGGTGCCATCAGCTTGGATGCCTGAAAACAGTCTGAAAATATATGTGACAGCAAAGTCTGCAACGTAACACAGTTAGGAGGAATCACAGAGGGAAGTTAAACTCTGTGCTGCCCATTATGAGTTCCCAGAGCACAAAGCCAGGACATCTAGGGCTAAAGGCCTACATAGAGGACTGAAAACATCTTCCCTGACTGTAGCCAGACATTGAACTTGTCAGGCTCTGGGGTTCTTTTGCTAGGAACTGCATGAACTTGGATTCTGCTGCAGGTGCACATCACTCACTGCCCTTTCTAGAGAAAATGATCTTCTGACCTCCAGGAGCATTTTCTGAGCTTTGCCTTATGACTATAAGACACTGTTCAAAGTAATTGAAGAAAATTTCCAGGTTCAAAGTAATTGAAGAAAAGCAGAACATCCAGTTCACCCAAACTGACTCCTCTGATTTCCCAGACATGAATGTCGCGCCAAAATTTGGCAGCTGATCACCAACCAAGAAAGCCACATGACTAATAAAAACGACTTAAACTTTATGGAACAGATCACTTTTCACAAAACCAGGTGTTTATCACAAAACACTTTTAGGCATACTCACCTGGCAAAAACCATTCTCCTGAGGAAGGTAATATGAGATAACTACCTGTATCTCCGTGCTGATTCTCATTGGTGATATTTTAAGTGAGAGTTTATGTACCCAGGAGTCAGCATGGCAATGTTGTGAAATTGATAGCATACCCTTTTCAGTAAAATTACAGGCATAAGAATGAATCGGGTTTTTTTCAGTAGTTGGCAGTTCAAATTCTCCTCCCTTAATTTCATAGTCTAAAACACCTGGTACAGTGCTTTTTTGCATAATTTCTGAATTCAACTCAGCAATTAAAAGATCACTTTTCCCAATACAGGACTCACAGTCTAATCACACTGCTGCAGCATTGCTGAGTTCATACTATGTGTAGTTTTCTAGAATGCTTTCTAAACTGGCCACAGGAGAAAGTATGTGACGTGCATGAGGATCTCAGAAAGGTTTGCACATCAGGCCCATCCTTAGGCATCTGTCTTAGCACACAGTGCTAAGTATGGAGGCAGCATCATTCTTTATTGTTCAAATTTTAATGCAACACATCGTGAGATAATCCAGTCTTACCTGAAAGCAAATGGAAAAAATAGACATTTCTATTAGACTCAGCTTTACCTAGATACTTCAAATGAAAGAGTATTTAAGACAAGTAGATAGCAAGCAAAAAGAAAGGCAGTATTTCTGAAGGCTTTATTTCCACAGAGGGAAAAAAAAGGCAGAGACAGAAACTTTTTGTGTGTGTGTTGTGTATGGAGTTGAAAAGAAAGTGTAAGAAGCCTGAAGCTGTTTGGGAGATTTTTCTCAGACACTCTGGAAAAAATTTCAAGAAAACATACAGAAAAGGAAGGCTTACATTTTGACTGAAAAAACCCCACCCCAAAATATAAAGGCCAACATCCCCAGCACCTGAAGTTTAACAAGATGGTAGAAACACTGTAGGATTCCTGAAATACTGAAGAAAGTTTTTACTTCAAGGACAAGTGAAGTAGGAGGCTTACTGAAAGCCTGAAAGTTAAAGGATATGACTGAGCTCAGAAAATAAATAAATTCCCAAGAAGAAGTGAACTCAGGAAAGAAACGCACAAGAATGCAGATCTGAGCTGTGCTATATCAACCAGGAAATTATATCAGTCAAACTCATAAATTTAACTGTTTACACAAGAAACATCATACCCAGAAGGAGCCTGTGACCTCTTCATCATTTGTGTTCTTTTTAAGCCAGTAGTGGTGCAAAGGCATCCTCTAACCTGTTACTATTAGCAAACTAGATAGAGAGGCTATTTGTATTCATAAGTTGAATTCTGCCAGAAAGGATAGTGACAATGTAGCTTAAAATATTCCTTGCCCACACTGAAAAGATGTGATGAATGTTTGCAAATGCTTCAAGCACTGCTTTATTGTAAGATTAAATGCCTCTTATTTGGATGCTTACTCTTTTTGAGAGTCATATCTGCTCACACTTAACAAAATTATTCCTGTCAAGTCCAAGAGTTCCATTTTCTTTTGGACTTCTTTGAGCTCATCAGCACCTCCTAAGCAAACTGCATTTCTTTTTGTTTTCATGCACTCCAAAGGCTCATTTTCAAAATTACTTCCTTATACATAACTATTCATTAGGATTTCTGATTCACTTACAGTAATCGACATTTTAGGAATAAAAGTATTCACCTATTAGAGAGGCATTTATTAGCATGCTATGCAGTAGTAAATTATAAAATTTACCATCATGTAACAGCATAAAGGATCCAGAACACTCTCTGTAAGTGGTGCTGTCTTAAGGATTTTTAAAAAATGGTGTCTCTGAAACCCACAAAAACACTCCATGTAATCAGTGGGTCTTGGCTTTGGCCTGAAGTTAAATGCAAATGGAAAAACTGGAAGGACTGAAGGAAGGAAGGAAGGATGGATGGATGGAAGGAAGGAAGGAACATAGGTGCTCTTATGGATAAAGCATAGCAAGGAAGATAAAAAACTTATCTCATGTCACAGTGTTCTCATCTGTTTCTGAAACATATATATGTATATAAAGTACACAGATGGGTGAGAAAAAAAAATAAATCAATCCTTTGAAACAAAAAAGCTCAAGAATAACTTTTGTTTCTGTGCTTAGAGACCATTTCTCATTTCTCGTGTTTCTCTCTGTACAGAAAACTGGTTCTGCGTACTTATTTGAATAGCCTTAACTCCCTCTTGATCAAAGAAGAGATCAGAGATAAGGCCACGACCCTTGGACTCCTGCTATATTTAATGCTTTGAAATCTCTTAGACATCCACCTTAGAGCAGCGAGTTTGGGATTCCAATGATGAATGCTTTACACACAGTGCTAGAGAGATGAACATCTTTGGGTTGTGGCAAATTTCAGCAATTTGCTAAAGCAAACCCGGGTCTAACCAGAAAGCTGACAGCCACATGCCTTTTGAAATCTTTGAAACATTTCATTTACCTTACCGTATTTTCCCCACTACCCTGGCAACAAGCTCTCTTACTGGATGTGTACTATTTGACACCCAACCTTTGGTATAATTCCACATTTCGTCTTCATTTAAAGTTAGTTTTCCCATAAATTATACACCAGAGGTCTCCAAGGATGGACACTTGAAGCAGAACAGGTGAATATTTGTCACAGTAATTTGTTGTCCTGATGACATTTGATCATGTAAAAAGTTAATTTCCATTTGGTGCAAGAGGCATAAATGCTCAAAAATAACTTGGGAGGGTTTCATTATCAAATTCAATCTGTTACAGGAAAACTAGTATAAAGCAGAAATATGGTGAAGCCAGCGCCATTCAGAAGATATAGCTTTATATAGCTTTTATATCTAATAGCTGCTGAAGCACATGGTTCCAGAGTGAATGGAAAGTACATGCAGTTTCCTGTGTTTTGAATTATATCATTTGATGAAATATTTTGCAGGAACTTTTAATGTCCCTTCGTACCATTAGCAGGATTTTTTAATTATCAGTAGATCTTAAATCTGTCTCTGGACAGGGTAAACATTCTTTTTTCTATGAACAAGTTCACATCTAATTAGTTTACTTCTTGTGTTCACTTTATTTTTCTCTATAATTAATCCTGTACTTAATTTTTTCATATCAGCACATTTCAGTGTTAAGCTGTTATTTATAATGAGTTTGAATTATGTCTTGATTTGGTTCCTTCCATTTATACATGCACTCCATATTCAAAATAATATTATGGTAATTCCAATTTTTGTTCTAATTTCTGGCACAGCTTCAAAATAGCAATTTATAAAACACTAAATGAATTACACATTTTGAACTTAGGTAAATGTTACTAAGGAAATACAATTATATACACTAAGTGTCCATTTGCTCATATAAAAAATCCATTAAAACATTCATCACTAATGGATACACCTCTTTCAAAGAGAAATCCTGCCCTTACTTGAAGACAGTTGGAAATTTCAGTGGGCACCAAGCTAGCAATTTCTGATAGGCAGCTCTTTGTCTCTTTCACTAAAGTGGAGCTGAAGGCTGGGTTTGAAATTTCTTAGCACAGTTGTGTAAGTACTTGGATTCAGTAGGTAAATCCCCTACAAAGCTAACAGAACAAGACTTAACATTTTGCTTCACAAATTCAGTGTGAGTTTAATCTTCTGCAAAATACTTGCACTCTGATTCAGGAGTTGGTTTGATAGTATGTTGCCAAGATTTCTGTATATTTAGCTTGCTTTATTTTTTTTCCCTAAGACAAGTATGGCAAGCATGATATAAAGAAGATGAGCAGGAATTCTGCGACATGGTCAGTAGGAAAGAAAAATAAGAGGTTCAAATGTACTGAGCCAGGTCTCAGAATATGTAGTTCCTATGTTTTTGCGTAATATTTGCAAAAATACATGCTAAGTATTTTCCTGGCTCGAGTCAAGTCAGTGAAAGTTTTACCCTCAAATATTCTGGAATCAGAAACTTCATCCTTTGCTTTATTATTCCAGATCTTACACTCAGCACAAAGCAGGCATTTAAAATCACATCACCAAATGTCATGCCAGCATCTGATAACTCCATGAACTCTTGACAGTTGTCATTCATGTTTTTGCTCTGCCTTCTACAGCTGCAGATTCAACCACATTGACTTACATTGTGTGTGAAGATCTTTCAAGTCGCCTTTGTTTACTCTGTATGTGACAAACCCCATGGTTCTTAAAGCTTAAACTAAATTCTGAAATTAGTAGCCTTCACAGTTCCTTAACTTTCTCAGAAGTATAATTATTACTATTAGAAATAAATCTAATGGGAGCTGCCATCTAAGAACCATCATTTACATTTACTTGAATTTATTTCCTTGCTTACACCAAAACAAGACAATCACCAGTTATTCTTAATGGCACATTTACAAAATCTCTCTTGCACACTTCCAGTGAAGTCTGTGGTTAAATCAGGCTGTTGTACATCAGTGATCAGTTCCTTTTTTCATTATGAAGCAGTTTCAGTGCTGAAAGCAGAAAATTTGAGTTTGTAAAAGGTAAAATCTCTGAGTTTTTAATAAGCTGAAATCTGCTTTTCCCAGATGTCTTCTTTATTGGCTTAGAGAGTTTCTGTGATCATGAGTCATAAATCACAATCTTGTTTGAAGTGGACCTACTATTTTGGGGGAGTACAATAACACTCTACTGACACGCTTGGTTTTATGGTTTTACATATTCGCTCTACTGTCCACTATTTAAGACAAGGCAACTCACACTAAGGTTTTTTTTTCTGTTCTCAGAAGATTGTAAATAAACCCAGAATGAATGCTAAAAAGAAACTGCTTGTACTATTTACGTTTGAAATGTAGAAGCAAACACATGGCCTTTAAATTTTAGCAAACTTCCACTAGAATACTTTTTTATCAAGATTTATTTGAATCCTTTTTATACTTTTTTAAAGGTATTCAGAAAAGCAAGAAATCTGATACTGAATGCCTGACATTCATATAACCAAACCTTATTTAATTAGGTAATTTTGTAATACATTAAAAAACCTAAAATGAACAAAAAGAATAATAAAATACAAATATTCTCCCCTGCAAAATGCATGCTTAATCTTATTGTAATTTATGTCCTGATGTGACATAAAAACTTGGACAGAGAAGGGGATAGGTACATTCAAAAGCACAGATAAAGGGAATTTCTTTGCCTTGTCTGGGTAATCCATGATGTCTGACATAATCCAGTGGACAGGCAGTTATCCAATTCCTGTCAGGAGCAGAGAGAAAGACCTTTGAAGCCTGTTAAGATGGTTCATTCCTCAGCATGCTGATGCACCAAGAAGACAACACATTAGATGCAGACTTACAACGGAAGATGAAGACAAAACCGCAGCAGCCTCCTGGTGAGCTCTGCCCAGTACAGATCACTGTCCCACTTGTGATTTAAATGCCTCAGACCTCCTACTCCTGCCTTCCCCCACTCCCACTTTCATCTTTTGTACTTGGTACACAACTTCAGAAAATTTTCTAGTCTACACTGATCTTCCCTTATGCAACAAAGACTAGCAGTATTTTTCTCCACTTAGACCAAATTGTACTCTGATATCTAAAGAAAATTAGGATAGACACTCTTTAATAAGCATGGAAGAAACTGTGCCTTTTTATTCCATGGCTGTCAAGCTGCTCACAGAAAATAGGAAAGAAGAACTAGTCAAAGATAATACGGTTAACCTTTATCTGAAAATGGTAACTCCAGCCAGCTTGCTATCAGGAAGCCAGAAGAGATATCGATACTTCTATATCTGATTAATTATTAAAATTTATTTTAGATTAGATGGAAGATTTAGTCTTACCTGATATGAGAGTTCTCAGGTTTATACACTACAGGGACAAGGAGGGTGAGAGACATATTATTTCTCTATTAGTTTTTAAATTCCCTACTAGATTTGCCAAATGGTTTCACCGTCACTAACACTGACACTAATTTCACTAAATATTCTTCCAGCGCAAAGCTACATGATAAGCAACTTATTTGCAATAACTCACTGATCTTTATTACAGATGTCAGGTGGTGCTGAAATTATAGCAACACCAAAGTCATTGCCAGAAGTCTCTGAATCTGATATTTTAACTCCTAACACATAAAATGTATCTTCGTCATTTTGAGCCTACCGTGGTATATAATTTTGATCACTTAAAAAGAATTTTGACTATAAGTCTCATTCTACTATAAATGACGGAGTGAACAATTCAAACTTTCTGAATTTTTCCAAGTTGCTTGGTCTTCAGCCAAAAATGACAGCAGCCATTTGATTGTCCATGCCTTTACTTGTCTGCTATAAAAGGCACTATTTTAGAAACTCTCAAAGTCAACTTTCTTTTGAACATCCAAGCAGCTGTAACAGGACAGAGGATATCATCACCACACCAGTGAGGAGCTGAAGCTGCTACTGGGTCTTGTGTTTTGCTGTTGAAATGTATTATAATCTTCATAACTTTTTGTAATACATCCATGCTATACACTTGGAGTTTGAATCATGTGAACAAGGTGGAAAATGAGCAGCTTGGAGCTTAGATACAATAAATTTCATCATTTCTGATAGGCATCCTGGAAGGACAAGGTGTTTTAATGAACAAACTAGACACTTGGATAGAATATAATATGATAAAAGACATGAGCATTTAGTAGTCTGATTCTGAACTATTTCTGTTCTGAACCTCTTCTCATTCCTTCAAAAAACCCCAAACAACTATCCAAAACAATTCCAAACCAAAAGAAAATAAAACAAATAAACCCCCAACTCTGAAGCTCAGAAACACAGGAAATAAGTAGAGACAGGAACTATTTGGCTGGATTAGATTGAATTTAAGTGCTTCCAAGATTACCTGTTCCAAATGCGCCTGTCAGACAATTCCTGTCATTACGAATCCTGACAGAAGATAAGGATTAACTGGATCAGCCATTAGCAAGAAATGGAGAAATAACAAATAGTTACAGAAGTATTGTAAGGACTTTAAGGGCACAGTTACCTGTCCCAAATGCTGTCAAGGCCACAGAAGGAACATGACATAAGATAAGCTTCCACAATGACAACTTGAGGTAAGCGCAGAAGGGAGGAGTCTGAGACAGGAAGGCACTAATTCCAGCCCTGGCAGAAGGGAGATCTGGTAAGCACATCCTGGTTAACAAGTCCAGACAAGAATTCCCACTGTGGCAAACTGTGTGAAAGGAAGTAACTGCTCATGCACGTATCACTGATAGAGCAAAGGTCACCTCAAGTTATGGGAAAAGACCTCCGTGGATACCTGGAACTTGGACTTATAAATGCCCTCCAGAAGAACGGCTCTGAGACCTCCACCACAAAGGGTGAAGAAGGACCAACAGGACACTGCTGGTGACTATCTCTTGATAGCTTGATTTCTCTCTCTCTTTGTGTCCCTCCTTCCCTTTCCCTCCTTCTCTCTTTCTCCCTTTCTCTGTCGCCCCCTCCTTCCCCTCTCCCTCTCTCTCCTTCTCGCTCTCCCTTTATCTCCTTCTCCCTCTCTTTTATTTCTTTTTCTTTCTTCTATTTCTTTCTCTTTGACTTCCTTCTCTCTACCTCACATTTACTGCTAAATAAAGCCCATATTATTGACTTCAGCATATGGTCCTGTTGGCACCTTAATTTGGGCAGAAGCATCTCTCACTAATTGGATCTTAACTGGTGGCTGAGAATTAAATGTTTATATATTGCAATACTTGTCAATCAGCAATCACACTGTGTTAAAGTGCAACATGGGTTTAATTTATTCACCATTTGAGCTCTGACTGATCTGCATGTTGCATAAAATCAGTCTTTGTAAATACACCAAATCTCGTTACAGTGAGCTATAGCAAGACTTACCACAGTGCTCCCAAAATACAATTTTTCTACAATTAAAACATTTACTATACCTTCTGAGAGTTGTGTCATAATTATGAAGGTTGAGACATGCTCATATACATATGTCAAAGGCATGTATAACCTTCGATAAAATGATTGGCCTGGAATATTGCCTGATACAGGCAAACACATTATTGTTGGATTTTCATCTTCTATGCTGAACTTAATTTTTTGGCACAACTAAATGACTTTTTTTTGGACATGAATGAATCTTCTGCAATTGAATTTTTGGCACTTCTCTTGCATTATATAACAAAAATAGTTGGAATTCGTGTTGACAAAGGGTTAAAGGATGCAAGAATGTCAAAAGAACAACTGAATATAGAAAATACTTTCTGTGCTCCATACTGGCCATACCCTCCTACTGTAGCCACAGACTGTTGCTAAAAGTGAAGAGTTTACTCAGGGACACACTGCAGTTTCCTATCCTGTTACACGTTGTTCTGAAAATATACTACTAAACCATAGACCATATATTAATATTAAAAGATTGCTACACTGAAAGTTCTTTTTTGTCTATAACATAAAAAAGTAGCCTGTATATGTTCCATTCCCATCTAAGGCATGTCTCAGAGGGTAAAGGAAAAAGTGTAAATTCTAGTCTGGATATTTTATTACATTTGCTAACTCAAGCCACAGATTTCAGTAAAAAATAACAATTTCTAATTAAGCTTTGAAAACAATATCTGCAGAAGCTTAATTCATCTCAGGTAATGTTATGGGTACTTATTTTATAGTTCTTGTGTTCCTCTGAGTTATCAATTTAAATAAACAAGTTGCATGGTTTTTTCCGAGTGGTCATTGCTAATTGCTATTCCCATATGATATAATATTTTTGCAACAATATAAATTTAAATAGCTTTTTATTAAAAAAAAGATATGAAAATTTGCAGCTGAAAGCAAAATGAGGAAAACCAATGTATAATCTATTTTCTCTGCTTCATTTTTAAACAATTTTTTAAAAATACCTACAAAATAAGGTAGCCATCAAAGAATATGGAACAATATTTTTTTTTCTTTAAAAAGCAGGGATTCTTTCAAAAACAAAAATTGGAAAAATTTTCCATTTCCTTGTTACTAGATCCTCAGAGACCTTTCCAATCCCAGGCTAATAAACTTGAAGCTTCTCTTCTTGTAGCCAATAACTGAAAAGAAGCAGAACCGCTTATCTCTCTTTTTTGGTATAATTGAAGTGAATTATTTGCTGTTTAAGTTTGTCACACTTAAACTGTAATGACAGCATAAGTATAAAGTATGGAGATTTTTTACAAGAAAATTTTGGGCAAAATTTTGAAACTTTGCCTTTGTAAAGAATTCTGACATTTTGACATGATTTACTGTTTTAAAAATGGTTTTTAAGAAGCAGAGCTAAAATGTCTGAATTACTTCAAATCACTGACAATATTTTTACAGCCCCTTCTTTACATGAGGAGGTTTCTACCTCCTTTCCACCTGTTTACTAGAGCACCATGGCAAAAATGGTGTTCCACGGCATCCTTTTTTTCTGGATATCACACTCCAGGTGAGCTAAGGCTACAATAATCTTTAGAGATCTTACCAATTTGTTCATGAATTTTCTCTGTTAAACAGTGAGAAAGACGGTCATTTCTTTCTATGTCTCCAAGAAAAGTCAAGTTTAGGTGATGGTTAAGACTCTAAAATAAATATGGCAAACATACATACACAGTGATAACTGCCTTCCTGAAATGAGCCTATATTTTTTAGAAATGTGACGAACTAAAATTCTATTTGACACATATGATAATAAGATAAGATAAAAAGATGCATTTTCTTGCCTGCAGTATGCAATGTATATCAAAACACAGTACATTTCAATAAATTGCAACATATCTGCACACATTCTTCTTTCAGTATGTGATGAAATGCTCCATTTTTTCAACTTGGTTCAATTTTCTTTAGGTTGCTACCACTAAATTTATGAAATAAACATCTACACTGTAAATAAAATAGTGTTACTATATTCAGTGTTGTTTTGTGATGGAAAATAATTTGTTTTACTTCCATTTCCCCACCCCCAGATCAGTATGCAATACAATATTTAGGCTGTCCATACCAAATCATTGAAGTACATCTTAGTTTTCAATGTAATCTTACATCTAAGATATACATTTTGTTAGAATTTATGCAGGTTTTGAATAACTGAATTAAATGTATTAGTCAAATATGAACAACATTTAAACATGACCTCTCTTTCTGAAACTGTAAACAAAGCTCAGCTTGTTTCAGTATTAAACTAAACAATAACAGCATGTTGTGTTTACCATGTAAGGTAATGTTTATACAACATCCATAATAATGAGACTCTAATTCTGACTAGACCCTCTAAATGCTTCTTAATAAAAAAAAAACAATAATGAGTATATTAATATTCTTTTTAGTAAGCTATGAACCCCGTCATGCAACAAGAACAGCTGGCATTCTTACTCACATACCAGCAAAAACTGAATAAGCAGAGTGTTATAATGAGATCTCATGGTATTAAAACATCATTTAAGTTATGGCAGTTACTGTTATGGGTGTGCTGTAAAATAAAACATTTCAAAAGCAAATTACGAACTAAACAATACTCTGTAAGATTACAGAGTAAAGCAATTTATGTGATACATAGATCAGGTAGTAGTTGTTTTACTCTGAGGCTAGGAATCATTCTGCCATAAAGGGCACCTTAGGTGACTCTGAAGATTCCACAGCTTTTCTCACCCCTTTTTCCTTTTCTATATGCTAAGGTTATAGACAGCTTGCCTCCAGAAGGCCAGGGCAAGTTTCCCTCACTTTTGCTGCTGGGATATGAATATCAAATATGATTTTACCACACTGCTTCAGTAACTGAGGACCACTGTGCACTTGGTATATGGTCATACAGTCTTTAGCACGATTAAATGGGCTCTCTAGCTTTTTCCTTTTTCATCCTAGAATGCCAACACTACTTTATGCACTACAGTAAAAGATCATTTTTCCCCAGTCATTTCTATATTTTATAATCCTGTTGTTCATTCTCTTCTATAATATAGAAAAGCTAAGCGTTACTTTTCCTGAGCTGCTGAACCTATGATCAAACACGATCAAATCATGGGGAGTTGTAATATCAAACACTTCTCTCTGTATTTTTATCTGATGTCTCATTGGGCTTTTTTTCAGAAATCCCATTCATAAGCCTATTCCTCACATTTTCAGTAGCGGAATTTTTGTGTCTGGAATTCTATTTTCCTGTGTGTTTAAAGCCTGGGAGGTAACTGCTTTCAGACAGCAAACAAATGATTTCATGTCAGCCTGCATGTTTCTTCTTCAGCTTCCCAACTGGTCGTCAAACACCAAGTAATGCCCAAATGGAACATACTGTTAATGTAACTAAAATATTTCAAGTGGAGCAAACAAGACAGTGTTCAATACTAAATCAATACCATTTTGTCCATGGTCAATCTTCTCCACTCTTCCCCGACAAAGCTGTATGACTTGTATGGCTGCCTCTTCAGTTTAGGCTGGAGATACTTGGAAGATGAAAAATTCTGCAGTTACTTACGAACACAGACAAACATAAAAGTGCTGTGAGGGGAAAAAAAACTATCTTGATGAGCAATATTTTCTTCCTGTGTCCCCAGCAACATTTAACAGCTACGTTAAAACACCCTCATCCTTCATCTAATCATGAATTACATTGAAGGCCATAAATTAACCATGTGTCAGGGTAACTGGGAGGCGGTTTGGGTGGGGGGCAGAGAAGAACAAACGGACAGACTGCATTTTCTTAAATTGTCCCAGTATAATTTACAGAAATCTCTTTTCGAGCACAAAGAAAACAAATGCATATGTGACTAAATTTAGGACTTCAGTGACATGGCAAAAGGGGCTTTAAAACTGCAAGAAAGATTAGATTATGACTTCCATCTTTCATTGCTCTCCCTTTGCTTTAATCCTGCATTTCAGTTCATTGCTGGAACCAACTTCTTGCTGATGATAGAATGAATGATGGCTGGGTACATTAAAAGAATGATGGCTGAGTAGGTAAGTTAAAGATCCAACTACGAGATAAGAAAGTTAGCATCTTACTAGACCTTATACAAGATAAACCATGAATATTTTTTGCTCTCTCAGGAACCCCAAATCCTCTTCCCTATTGAAATTTTTTATTTCTATAATAATGGAAATATTTTGTGTTTCTATATGAAATATTTCAGAGAGTATATCTATCACATAATTCTTTCTGAAACATGACTATAGGAAATTAAATAGGAATTTTCTTTACCTTAAATCATAAAAACTCTGTAGTTACTGATAAGTACCATTTTTTTTAAAAAAAACCTTATATCTACAGGAACCATGAGAGCTCTAGATTACCTGATGTGTCTTCTAAAACATAACCTGTATTTCTGAATATAATCCTGGGCTGTACCTTTTCTTCCCACCCATCAGCAGAGATGGATACTAGGTCTGGGTAGAAGTACTGCAGTACATATCCTTGGACACAGCATAACACCAATGAAAATACAGAACAACAATATTTGTTGCCACATCCAATTGTTCATCGCTGAGAAAGGATCCTGGGGATTATGACTGAATCCACTTTCCAGGTAGGAAAATATGCTGACAAATACAGCAATTCTGCAGTTTTGGGTTAACTAAGTAAGAGCATGTAAATAGCTTTACAATCCAGAGCTGGTCAAGATATTAGAGTCTTTATTATTTTGTCAAAAAATGAATATGGTGCAACTTCTTGAAAACATTGGGAGAAGAAACATCATAAGAAATTGTTCCTTTCTCCTTTAAACTGGACTGGAAGCTTTAGCTATATAAAGAGTGAAAACTCGCCCTCTCTTCCATTAATAATTTAGGTGGGTCTCACAATGTCTTTTTATTCTTTAGTACCACACTTTCTGTAAAACTTCAGAAGATTTATAGCATGCAAAAACCTCCCACTGTTTATTACACTGACCAGCACTGTCTCCTAGCCTTATGCTTCCTCTGTGCCTGCACCTTGTCTATCCTATGGAGCATATTTCTGTTCTGTGTTTAAAGAAAAACACCCCCAACCCAGCATGTCCCAGTGTCCCATGACAGAACAAATAAAAATCAATATGTAAACTACGATGGGGTCCATTACTTTCTCACAAGCACTGGGAATTAAAGCCTGGATGAGCTGACATTGGTAAAACATTTACCACTTATTGATGGCAGAATAGAACCTCATTACTTTTCTATTTCAATACCAGAACAGGGATGGAAAGTAAATAAAATGTATATAACAGACAATCTGAATAAGTAAGGGCATCATTATGAAATAAAGATACTCATTCAGAAATACATTCTATATTGGAAAATTTACCTCATACCCATAAACCTAAATTCTGCTAAAGTCTTCTCAGGTATGGATCTAGTCTCACTTTAAAAAGCCTCAGACTAAATGCAAAAATGAAAGATAATACATATAAGCAAAGCTCATAAGAATTGGAACTACTAGCTAATATAGCTCTTTTAATCTGGAGCAGCAACTGTTTAATAAAGATTCTTTTTACTTGGATTCTCTGGCTCTTATCTGAAATCCAAGATGTATTTTCCATGGCCAAAATAGAATCATGCAATGAGGAAGTCACAGGAAAGTCCCTTTAGGTTCTTCTGGTTTTTGAAGGACAGATTTTTATCATAAAAATTCTGTTCAGATACCTGAATGGTATCTATTCCCTGGTCTCACCCAAGGCAGAAGCTGACTACTAATGTTTTGTGAACATTGCTTTATGACCATTAATTTGACACAGCACTCCTCTGAGTTCTATTCCAATTCAAAACTTTTACTAGGTAAGTTTATGCTCAGTGTAGTGAGGATCACAGTTAAAATAAGATTATTTATATCATACCCAGTGAGAAACATTAATAGCATTAGTTTGGTTCAGTCATGATTTTTCTTTTTTCCAAAAATGTTTCATTTTGAAGAGGTTTAATAAAAATTAGACTGACACATTTATACAAGCAGCATTGAATGTCACAGCATCCCTGATTAAACATTTAGGGTGGCATGTCAAATTCTTGGCAAAGTCTAGAATCACTCCAATTTTCCAGAAGGGATTGGCATACACATAATGTCACCATTTATCACAGATCTGCTGAAATGCATTTTCAATGAAAAAGAAATATTTTACCCTAGTTATTCTACATTGTGTATATTTACATTGTATTAAAGACTAAATTTTAAGGTGAACCATAAATTGTGAAAAATGTAAGTCCTAGAGTCCTACTTAACATTAAATTTTACGTGCTAACCCCATAAAGCCAAGAACTCAGACACATAAAGACACCTTACCATTTATAGATCCAAAAACTAAGGATCCAAGGATCTTTCATGCATTTTTCTTTACAGCTGTATCAGGTAAAGTAGGTGACATCCAGAGTAGAAATACCATAATTTCTTCCATTCAGTCCTTGACGTCACCAATAACCTTCCAAAATAAAACCAGAAATTGGCTTTTAAAAAATAGACAAGCAAAAGTAAAAACATTCACAATATTTTAAAGGAAGATCATCATAGCTTTTAATCATACAGTCAGCGAACTTACATTGACTATAAAAACATGTAGTTTACAGAGAAATATTCATCACTGAATCAAATTCTTTGGTAGTTAGACAGTGTTTCTGGTTCAAACAAATATTCAGACAATTCCGGCAGGTATCTTTTTGACTCTTGCCATTATTGCCTTTATCCAGAGAAATAGGTCTTTTTACAAAGGCCAAAGATTTTGCCTTACTCACTTAGATACCTTACTGAACAACAAAAATGATTCAATCTTCCTTTAAGGCAGAGAGAAAAAGGGCATCTATGGACAGTGTGGGCTCTAAAATACTATACTTAAAGATACACTGTAGAGTGAAAAAAACTATACTAGCAACATTTGGCCAATATTTCTCAACAATGGCACGAATTCCTAATTACCTCTTCTCTGAATAATATTTAAAATGTCACTATGAAGAATTGTATACGATGTAATCTTCCAACAGAATTGAAATGCTTGAGTTTCTTACTTGGAGCGGAAAGTGGTATTTCATACTGGTCATACTCTATCTTCAAAACAGAGTGACTGCTTTACTCAAGGTTACACCACCAATTACTAAAAATTTATTAATTTATGGAGTTTATAAAAACTATGCTTTGGAAGGCATTAGTAGAGTAAGCAGGCATATGCTCTTGCATGCATTTCAATGATTCTGATGTACTCTTATCTTCAAAACTGTGTTTCTTTGAACTAAAGAGGTAAAAGGAACATCAAAATGCATCTATCATTTTTACACTGAATGGAGCATCAGAAGTGCACTGCAGGTTAACAAAAGTTCAGTGGAATATATCTAGATGGCAGGATGCATCCATTGTACGGAGAGGAAATCCCACTTTTAGACTACAGGACCTAAGTTAACAGTAGTATTGGTTTCGCACTGCCTGGTTTTGGGTAGCAGGGGGGCCACAAAGACAGCTCCTGTGAGGAAGCTCCTGGAAGCTTCCACCATGTCCAGCAGAGCCAATGGCTGATGGCTCTGAATGTGGACATCCTGCTGGCCAAAACTGGACCGATGAGAGAGGTTATGACATATTTAAGAAGAAAATTTAAAAAAAACCCACAAGATTTTGGATTCTAGTGAGAGAAGAGGAGGAGATGAGAACATGTGAGGGAAACAACATGGAGACACCAGGGTCAGTGGAGAAGGAGGGGCAGGAGGTGCTTCAGGGGCCAGAGCTGAGGTTCCTCTGCAGCCATGGTGCAGACCATGGTGAAGCAGCTGTGCCCCTGCAGCCCCTGGGGATCCACGGGGGATACAGAGATCCACCCACAGCCCATGGGGATCCACGGGGGATGCAGAGATCCACCCACAGCCCATGGGGATCCATGGAGGATGCAGAGATCCACCCACAGCCCTTGGGGACCCACAGGGGATGGAGAGATCCACCTGCAGCCCATGGGGATCCCCAGGGGATGCAGAGATCCACCCTGGCCCTGGGGAGGTGCCCATGCTGGGGTGGGTAGATGTCTGGAGGAGGCTGTGATCCCATGGGAGACCTGGTGGGGAGAGGGCCCTGCTCCCAGGCTGGAGCAGCCTGTCCTTGGAGGACTGCACCCCGTGAAAGAGANATCTTGGTGATGCACTGACCAAACCTCCATGCCCTGTCTCCCTGAGCTGTCGGTGGGAAGGAGGAAGGGGCTGGTGGGGGGTAAGGTGTTTTAAGGGCTTCTTTTACTTCTCATTATTCTCCTCTGATTCTGTCAGTAATAAATTCACTTTGCAACTTAAGTTGAGCCTGTTTCACCTTTGAAGTGTTTCTCTCGGTCCTTATCTCACTCATGGAAGGTTCATTAATCTTTTTCTTTTTCTCTCTTCCACCCAGCTGTGGCAGGGCAGGGTGAGCAAGCAGCTCTCGTGGGTGCCTGGCACTAGGCCAGTGTCAAACCACAACACCAGCTTATACCTGAAAATTCCCAAGAAGATATCATCTCCCTTCTATCTATCACCTTTGCTCCTTGCGTCTGATAGAGCATGTTGTTTCTATCACCTATAAATGCATGGTGCCAAAGACTTCAGTATCATGCTTTTTCCTCTGCTAACCATTTCAGAGATAGGACTTTTGATTATCACAAAAGTCTGAAAATAAAAATTATAATAGTAAAAATATCCCAGTTATTTCAAATGACCTGTTCTGCTTGAAATATTTTGGAGGCTAATATTTGTAGATACTTTAGACAAAAATCTTAGAAATCGAATCTCAATTGAGAGAAAAAAATTCATTCTAAAGGACTTTCTAGTGTTTGCTGAAACAAGTTTTTAACGGGCCTTGAAATCTGACTGATTTGTTGAATACTGACAAGGCTATGGCAAGCAGAATCTGCTCTATAAAAAAGGGAAGAGTCACATTTTCTTCCACCTGAAGTCACATTAATGCTGGTTTTCAGAGGACTCACTTGTCCTTGTCGTTGATACTTCTGTATCTGGAACCTGGAGGCTATTAGTTTCAGGACAAGACTCAGGCAGATTTATGTTTAAAGTAAGCCATTAAACAGGAAAGAGAAATAAGGACAAACAACAGTGGAAAAGAACACACAAGATTTTTCAAGATGAGACGGTCAAAGAGCTGAAGAGGTAAATAATGATTATATCTTTTCTAACAGTCTACAGAGGTATCCCTAATGGAAAGTGGGCTGGATAGCCCTACTCGCTTTTTTTCTTTCATAAGAGTAATTGGACATCCAAGGGGGGAAAAAAGAGTACAAATAAGAAAATAGAGAACCACCTCGGTACAAATCTACCATATTTATCGCCTAGGGATCTGCACTGCATATAACAATCACAGGATATTAATTTGTGCATTCCCTTGAGCTGTTGAAGTGTCCCTTAGGCAATGCATCCCAGGTGTTCCATGTTCCCTGTTCATCTCTAAAGCTTAGGATGGTGTTCTATCTTGCCACAGAGTCTCTCCTCTTACATAATTATTTCTGTGCTTTCCAGAAGTCTGATCTTCAGGGAAGATGGAAGAAAATACTGATTTTCTGAGAATAAGTGATCCCATTGAAAGCAGTGGAAAAAAGATCATTAAAAATTCTGCTTAATTATGAAGCATAGCCACACAAATGTTTCAATTGGAAATTCTGGTGTTTGCTCAACAACTGACTTTTGTAACTGAATTTTCAAGGTTAAAACTAACAGCAACATTTACAATTCCCCCAAAAAAGTAGGATCTTGGATTTTGATACTCTCTAAAATCATATTTGCAATTTGATATTTAACAGATTAACTTATTTTCAAGCAAACTGGAAACAGAACTTTTACTTCATAAACTGTATTTTATCACCACTCTCCAAGAAACCTCCAATGTCAAAACTAAAAAGAATCCTTCCAGTAATTTCAGCCCAACTGTATTTTCCTTCCCCACAATTTTATGTTATAGTATTTATGTGGGCTATCTAGTGCAATATGCCAGAAAGGGAAATGATGGCTAATGAAGTTGTTCCACCACATCTTTCTAATAATTTATCCATCAAAAATAGGAAAAAGTTTAATTATAAGGTTGTACAGGTGTTGCAAGAATATTTTATCCCAGAGATGATGTGCACAATGGTGGCCTAATGAATTTAAATACTATAAATAAGAAAATAATTCATGGCATAATGTTTATACATTTTCATTTTCACTTTTAAGAAGATTGCAGTAGAAAAATCCAAAATCTGTACTATGAAATAATTCACTTTTCAGCATTATTAATTCAGTTTACTCTGGCATGAATACTGATGCTTTGCAGAGCACACTGTATCTAAGACCAGACATTTCAAGGGTGAATATGGAAGGGATTTCATTTATTAGATTTCTCCTGTTTCCTTTAATATCTCTTATGGTAGGCAGGATCATTTAGGCTTTGTTTCAGATCAGGGCTTTTTACTCTTAGTCTTCATTAGTGGTGAAAATCTGGAGACCTACTACATATTCATTTAATATAGAACAGAATTATTCATGCCTGAGAGAGTAAAGTGAAAAGAAAGAAAAGAGGAAGCAAACCTCCCTACTAAAAAAAGGACACTAGTCACTTCTCTCTGTCATTTTTTTGGCAGCTGATGTTCTGTGTTTTGCAAACGATTCCATCTAAAACAACTGAAGCTGCAGCAGGTCAGGGAATGTAGCATGTCAGGGAAAACAGCCAAAGCCAGGTCAGAGAATCTGAACCTGTGTCACCAGTCCAGTCAGTCTCATGTCACATCACTTACTCTTCATTTTTCCGTGCTAAATTATCAATACGATTGCTTATAGGGCAAGCCTCTACAGGCTTTCAGAGGCCATTCCTGCAGATACATGAGAACTGCAAGTTTTGGATACAAAAAGAGTAAGGAATTTTCTCAAAGGAAAAGATTGATTTTAAAAAAAATATTTATTTTTAGAAAGAGTTTGTAGTAAGAGGATATAATAGAACTACTATTCACATCACAGGAAGAAAGAGGAGTAGCAATGAAAAACAAACCAGTAATGTGACTCAAGGGAGATAAAGGACAAGAGGCAGTTACTACTTTAAACACGTGAGGCAAGACCCATTGTTAAAAATCTGGCAAAGCATTTGAATTTGATTCTGCAACAGATGAAGGCAAAATGCCCAGAGTTGTGCAGAAAGGCATAAGAGTAAAGATGACTGTCAAGTATTCAAGTTTTAGATACAAAGAAAGAAGAGATGAATTGCCCACAAGGACATGAACACAGAGGAGAAAAGGGTGGATTTTAATAATAAAATTGTAAGAACACTTACTGAGGTAGGAAAAAAAAAAAAAGAAAAGATAAACCAAGAATGGCACAGAGTGGATTAGCCAGAGCAAAAGAAATAGTGAAGCTCATGTATAAAAAATATTAGTCATTTATCTATTCCTGCTGTACACTTTTTGTCATCTTTCAACCACAACACCAGAACTGCAGCTATGCTACTTTCAGATGCAAAATTGTTACCACTGATTTTTTGAATTTGCGCTGGCACATATTGAAAAAGGTGATGCTCACGCTGTCTTTAAAGCCATTTAGAGAAAAACCTGAACATTTTCTGTAACAGCAACTAAAGACTGATGAATGCAATAAGGAAATTTTATGGAATCATTTATGGAATGATCTCCATCTCACTAGCACAAAAAGAGCACTTAATAAAGAGCGCTTTCTCCAAACTCAAAGAATATTTATCTAAAAATCTCAGAACTAAATAAAAATATTTCTTGAGCAGTCTTACTGTGCAACTCTTTCTGTAATTCATTGATTTTGTTCGGAATGCATTACCTTGTCTTAAACTTAATACAGAATTAAAGGAAAATGACATCCTAAAGGTCAAATATCCAAACTAAAAAGAAGATTTTTAGAGATGGGAATTAAAACCAGACATATTAAAAACCCTCTCAACATTATTTGTTTTTATGTGACAACTATATACAGCAAAGAAAACTTGGTCACATTTAGAGTGAGCTTTCAGAGATATTAAAGAAGAGTTCATTAAAATTACCAGGAAAAAAAAATATTTTGCACATGAAACTATAAACCCACTTACTTGTAAAGCCATTAGCATATTTAGGAGTGTTTCTGACTAAATGAGTGTTTTTTCTAGGTACTTTACATTGTATGATTTTCCAATTTCATTTTTTTTACACATATAAAATTCACATACTCGTTTTTGTTGCTAACCAGTAAGATACAAAAACAGGGAGCTCCTAACAGCCAACTAGTGGCTCTCAATTGGGTCAACATGTTGGAAAAATGCTTTTCCTTCCAACAAGATGAAATAATTAACACTGCATTCTCCAAACAGTTTCTATTTATATTTCCTGTGAAGTGTTCAATTCTCTCATGAGATGCATGACTCCTCAGAGTGACATTAAGTTCAGCACTAGGTTGAGCTGTTGTTCCCAAACCTGAGCATTGACATAAGACTGAAGTGGTATTTACATCTGCGCAGTAGCAGAATTATGTACGCAGTGATCTATTCCAACACAAGTTTCTACTTTTGAAGTAACATGTTAAGCATAATTCTTCAGGGCACTTCTGAAATAAGATTCCCTTGGTCACAGATGTGGAAGCTGAACTTGTGCCCCTGAAAAATGCAGTCTATATGCAGCAGTGAGTGGGAAATGACCAAAGCCCAGCTGGACTGATATACCTTCTTTACCATTTACTCACATTCTGTTAGATGCTCAAACTTTTAAGCTAAAAATAGGAATGAGTCCACTTGCTCAATAGATCGGAATCTCCTGTGCATTAGTGTAATGCAGAGCATTTATGGTTTCAACAGTTTTAAAAGATGAAGAGATAATTATTTCTCATTTAAAAGGAACATAAAAAGTGAACAGTAAAAGTGAAGCTCTACAGATGTTAATTTTATTTCTGTATCCATATTTCAGCTCTTTGAGGTTCAAAATAATTTAATATTTTCTAAGTTTTGGTTATCCAGGCAAAATCCTGAGGGCCCTTAATTGTGACTTATAGCTTTAATTTTAATAAACATAGCAGGGCACTTCTAGAAATGTCCAAGTTTCTGAGTTTTCCAAAAGGCTTTTCTCCTACATAGTAAAGGAAACGTCTTGTAAATTCCTACCATTAATTTTAGGTAAGTAAGAAAAGCTGCCTTTGGCTTCGGGGAAACATCATGATATTTTCCTGCAAATATTAAAAGAAGACATCATTGCATGCAATGCAGAGACTTAAAGCTTCAAGGGTCTCACTAGACTCTATGGACATCTACTGTGCAAAAGAAAAACAGGTAGATAATGATGCATGGTAGAATTTAGTAATGAATAATACATTTTTCTTGAAATTTTTTGATCATTTAATAAAAGATACAAATCCTTATGAAATTCTAAAGTGTGATTAAAAAGAGCAAAACAAGCCTTTGCACTTTTCTGGAAACTTGAGGGATTTCATTATCAAGATATGAAAATATAATATCAGATTAACAAAGAGTCTTCAAAAAGCATAATAGCATCAGAACATGATTTTTTAAAAGCTGGACTAATGTTATCACCAAAGTACTGCATTCCTAGTTGCATCTTCTCCCTGGGAACTAAATGTCTAAGTGTACCTGACAGACATTTCCTTAATGTGTCCCATCAGTCTGTCGTATAATTGACATTCTTCTTTCCCTTTAAATTAAACCAGATTTATTATGCCATATAAAAAAATCCTCCCACCTTTCTGCCAATATATCTCTGCACACAGGAATAGTGAAATTAAGTATTTCCAGTCTGGTTAACTATGAGCAGATACTACAGAGTGACAGCTCCTTTCTTGAACATAAAAATCAAACCCAGGATACCTGGGTTTTTTTGATGTTTATTTATATATATATATGTGCATGCGCCTTTTAAATATATCTATCTATCTATATCTATATCTATATCTATCTATATATCTACATACAGATAGGGGAAGAGGGAACATATTCATACAAATATGTATATATGCATGAATCAAATATTCATTCAAAGGAACAGTGGAGATCTGACATGAATCAGTTTGAAACAGAGCAAAGTTTGAAACAGATATATGAGATGAGCATTTGTGAGGTGGGACCTCCAACAACCCATCTGCTGAGACACATATAAAGAAAGCTGACTGGCCAATTGACTTAATAATATCATAGAAATTAAGTCAAAAACCTGAAATGATGGACAGAATGCCTTGGAATAAAAAGTAACAATTATTAATGTACTTTCAGCCAAGCTCTTTCTAACTGTACCATATAGATTGAAAAATGTCTATTCTGATAAGAAATTCGGTTGAAGTTATATTGTGGCTTCAATATGGGTTGTGTTTAAAGACCATTTACAGCCAGTGACAGTTTTGGTTCACATCAGGGTTTTGGAGAACAGTGTATTTTGGCAAAAGAAGAGAGATACAAAAAAACCTCCTCTTTTATTTTCTGTCCTTAAATATTAGAACTGTGTAAACTGTACCACCTTTAATGTTTTTTTGTTGATTTTTTAAAGGTAATAATTTTTATTATCTATAATTTTGACAAGATAGAGTCATTAAAGCTGAAATCTTCAATTAAGGGTTACTTTAATTGGTTTCAATTTAATTGATTTTAGCAAAAACAATTTAGAGAAAATTTGTTTTTCCCTAATATTAAAATAAATTCTTATTGATGATAGATTCTCATCAACTATTAATTGGAAAGCTGTGGAAATTTCGTGCTTTTAAAGCATGCAGTTAAAAAATAACAGGGATTATTCTCATAGAAATTATGAGCTAGATATGCCTGTGGAAATTTGCCCAAATTGTCTGCTTTTAAAAACATGTGTAGAAAAGTGTTTATGTGTTTATTAAAGACAGCTTTACTGTTGCCGATAAAATACATTTGTACTGAAAATTCTTCAGACTGAGGCCATTGGATATTTTCTTAGCAGCATCTGAGGATCATGTGTGATCCAAGTCTGCTTACTGACACTGATAGTATGAGCCCATCTCAGGCTCAATTCTTACTTCTTCCTTTCCTCCCCAGCCTCAGCTTCCTTAGAATAAACCTGGGGTTATAGCAACAACACAAAACTGTGCTCACAATTAAAACAACTGAATGAAAGCCAGAGTTAAATAATAACTGTAGAATGAAACAATATTATTTTCTTAGCAGCTGAAGTCCTATGTGCTAATAAGCAAGTCATTTGAAACAGACTTCTCATGGATGGCCATTAATAAGGTCATATAATTAGTGATCACCTGATTTTTGACCTATGGTCCCGATATGCAGACCTTCTGAATGGTAAATGCTGCAGCAGAAAGTCTGCAGGGGCTTTGCTCTAAGCTACTGTACCACATGGGGCTGTTTGGAATGCTAAGCAGTCTGGAAAGCAGGTCATGGGGAGTTCAGTTTGTCAACCAAGCTGAGTGGCACTTTGACCTTAATCTCCATGTATGACAGTATATGACAGCATGTCACCTTCTCATTTCTCAAGGTGATCTAAAAGTAAATATTTTTAAAACAAATAAAGCAGGGATGTTTGCCATACAAAAGCAACAAAAGAAATTGTTTGAAATTCTGGAATTGAAATAGGTTGATGCAATGTGAATGGAAGTGCAGAAAAGCAAAAATTAAATTCACAACCGCATCTGTTGACTCCAATCCTGCTTTAAGTCTTTGAATCTTCCCAAGTAAGGCAAATTAAAAAAAAAAAAATGCCCTGGGCATTTATATAAAGTGAAGTTGGATTGAATGATTAACAATCTATACGTTACTTCCTTCTTGGAGTTCACAATTAATACATGACACATCAACAGACAAATTAAAGACAGAAAAAAAAAATCTGGATTCTCTCTCTTCTAAGATGTGATTTTCCAGTATAATCCATCCATGCAGATTCAACATGAAGTTTGGTTAAAATCAATAATTCTTGCCCATTCTAGTTTAAAATTCTAAGCTGTTAATTATTTTCTAAGGTTTTTGACAAAGCAGATTAATCCAAATGTAGCTCCATAAAGAAATCTGAGATTACTGGATGTAGATGCAGTGTTGCATTTCACAGGAATGATCAAGAAACATTCCAGTTGAGGCAGACTATGGCTTTTCTGTGATGTGCTCAAACCACTATTCTGTACTCATACAGTGAATTTGCTTCAAAAAAGGATATATAAAAAGCAAATAAATAATTGTCAAGGTTACAAGTAAAATTTAATCAGGTCATTAGTTCAGAAACCCAATGGAGAGCTTAATTAGATTCGAGTTATCTAATAATTATGAGTGTCTCTGATGTACATTCATTTGGACATCTATTACCGAGGGTCCCTATCATTGTTCTAACCTTACAGCTAAAGTAAAGAGCAACCCCTTTGAGTCCTGTGTTGGCTTCCAGCTATCCAAAAATTATATCAAATTATTAATGTGAATGTCAACAGAGATGAATTATTTGTAAAAATTCTGGAAAATTTTTAGCGGTTTTATTTCCTGTTTCCATGTTTGCTTGGCTTAAGTAAGTTTGATACTACATTTTTGGATGTCTTGCAATCTCAGGTACTCACTGGTGTCCCTGGCTAATTTGGCTTTGTGCTCTGACCTTAGATAGAACCCTTGACTCTGTCTACACTACACACAGCCAGGCATAGCACAGTTTCACCTTCCTTTCAGCTTTTCACCAACACTTCTCTGTCTGACATAAAATTTAACTTCAAACCTCGAACACTATCAAATTTCAACACAGTAGATATGTATATAAAATTATAAAATATGTGCCGTAACTTTCGTATTCGCAGCTGATGTATTTCTGCCTCTTGGGCTCTGAATTTATTTTATCCAGTATCCACTTCTGTCAGTACAAGGAAGAACACACAGTTATCCTTCTAGGAAGAGTAAACAATACAGCCACACTATGCATTTAGATTAAAAATTACTTGTAGAACTAAAGGTAGAAATCTATTCCCATATTTATGGTAAATATCAAATGCCTGATATTCTGCATTCAAAATTGCTATGTCAGGAAAATATGCTGGTACTACTTACTGTCAGATACAGAATTGTGAACTATAGTGAATATTTGTAAATATTAAATGCAGTATTTTTCTTCCTACAAGTACCAAGAAATATAATTAAATTTTCCCCAAAAGATGTATTTATGAGTAAATTAGACAGACACCTGTAACTACAGGAAGTAGGTGTGAAAGACTTTTCAGGGTCTTCAACAACAATCAGTTTCTCTGTTTATGATTTTACATATATCTTACTTGGAAATTTTAGTTTCTGTTTCGTCTTCGAGACAGTCACTGTATTTTAATGAAGTAATCACCTCAGAGAAGGTGCTTCAACAGAATGCTTCCCATGGGCTGGGTAGCACTGTGGACAGGCATAGCACTGGCCTGTGTTAGTCCAACAACTTACATTTATTGCACTGAAAATTAAGAGAAAAAATTGAGACTGAAAGAGAAAAAAAAATAGGACAGTTTCCCTTAAACTCAGATGAGATATTATAAAGAAATAATCAAGATGAAACTTATTTGAACTTTTCTGTTTAAATCAATACAGGAGTATTCTGTCTTTGCAGTGATAAGACAGGAAGATTCAGCCTTTCTGTTGGGCTCAAGGCAAAATTCATAGGTCGAAGCATAATCAAAAATTATCTGCTAGCTCTTTCTAGCTCTTATTCCCCCCACTCCCAGAGGTGAATCCTCAATCGATGGTCTTGGAGCCTCAGATTATCTGTCAGACAGAGAAAAACTGTCTCAAGCAGCCAGGACCTCTAATCAGATATTGACAGATAAGATGTCCTGGGTGATAAAAATAGATTTAAAATCCAAAGTGGTATTTTTTTACTAGAATCATGGCCTGTTAAAGCCATGATATAAGATAAATTATACAGTCTAAGTCTTCCAACCAATTTATTAGCTTTCCTAGATAAAATGAATATAAGTTTCCTACTTAAGCCAAGGTCAAATGCCCACAGATCAACAAAATTCTTTGTATTTTCCTCTAGACTAATAAAAAGACATTCCTTTGTAACATAAACAACTTCTACCTGATTTGAAAAACTTGGAAGTTTCAAAGTTACATAGAAAAATAGGAGATACTGACAGAAATGATCATACTCTACATTTAACTAGTATATCATTCTAACTGAGCCCAGTGTAGTATTTATTAGCTCACTTAAAGAGATTCCTATAACTGGAAAACACTAATCAGCTTCAAAACTCAGTTTAGTTAATGCAGTAAATGATGCATTCCAGAGGATTATGTTAGGTAGTAGAGAAGAAACCACAAGTAAACAAGAAAAAAACCATCAGCAACTAACTGTAAAAAATTAAATACAAATGAAAATAATCCTATCCACTGAGAAATAGATAGTTTCAATATCAATCCAGCTTGAACTGATGGGTAAACAATTCACGATTCATAGCACAATCCTACTAACAAATGCTATTGGTTGAGGAAGAAAAGGGAGAAACACATCTTCAAACTGACACCCTGTATAACTCCAGTATTGAATCAAAGTAATTTAAATATGTATAAAAATATTACCCTGATGATGATGATGATGACCCTGAGGCTGCTTTGTTAGAGCATTTAAGCTTGTGCATTAATTTTTTTCCTAAAAACACAGGACACTTTAAAAGGAGGGGAAAAAATCCCTAATAACAAAAAAAATTGTATATATATTTTTCCCATATTTGGCTTTGGGCTCCAGAAGACAGCAGCCAGCTATCAAAGGGGAGTTCATAAAATCTGCTACAATGTAGGAATGAAGAAGAGATGCAAAAAGGAAAGCTACCATTTTTGTACAGATACATCACATATTTGCACACAGGGTTTCAGCCCAGGAAACATCCTTCCTAACAGGATGATGAGAAAAACTCATTGTCTGAATGATGCAAGATTGGCCAAGGTTAACATAAAGTGCTGTATCAGAGAAAAAGTGAATGTTGGAGGAGGGAGGTGGGTTGTGCCTGCAATGGAGATGTGGTCAAACTGTGTGGTGCAGAGAGCCCAAACAGTGAATAATCGGAGTGTTTGTAACAGATGTGCAGTAATGACAATCAAATAAGAAATGTCAGACATAACAGACATCCCACAATATCATGGGTGATATCTGATGTATATCTCAAGTACCAGAATACAGTAGAAATGAAAAATGCATAGATTTGTGTGAATGAGTTTAAAAACATTGCTAGAAGAAAGGAGAGTACAAAAAAGTAAGACAAATGAGGAAGCTGACTGCTGCTCTCACAGCACAAAATTCAATGCAGATTGGTATCTTGAGGCCATGCTTACCTGGCCTAGCCTAAGACTAAAATACAGCTATGATTCAGAACAGCTTTTATGAAATATTTTTTTTTGTTTATAGGGTAAGGATATTACAGAACATGTTGAAAATGTAAACTAGAACTTTATTTTTGATTATTGAAGTATTTGCAAAGTGCTGTGGTCATGTAATCTAATTCACATGAGAATGTGAATTAGAAAAATTGTAGACAAACTTTCATCTAACTGTTAAAATTAAATGCAAAATAGACATCTACATTTTCATGCAATTATGTGCCAACTCAAATTCAGTCCTTTTAAGGTAGGATATGATAAAATAAACCTGATCTTTTCAATTCTATTAAAAAAAAGTTTTTGTGTAAATATTGTAAAAGCAATCAACAAATTTAATGTTCTGAGCAATTATTAGATAGTTTAAATCAAATATGTATACCCATATTGCATGTGTATAGAAATTGAGGTCATAGCTACAAATGTAAAAATGCAAATGAAATATCCTTTCACTTATTAATATACAATGAAAACAGTATCATGAAAATCATCAGAGCTAAACTAATAATAATAATAGCAACAATAGCAATAATAACAAATAAACCAATCATATTATGAGATTCTACGCTGTACCAGTATTCAACAATTCTCAGGAGAAATACATTCACTCCAGTCTGCTTACCACATGCAAATAAAACCTTATCAAGATAAAGAAAGCTTTCCAACATGAGCACAGAAGAAAATTCCCTGTATTCTCACTACATTCCTCGAGAAGATTTTTTTTTTAACTATCAAAATAATTCTGGCAAGGCATGCCTTGTAATTTACTGCATATCTGAAATTTAACTAAGCATTTAACTAAGTCCATGCCTTTTCTCTTGTAATACCCGCAAAGATTTTATCACCTTTGACTGTTTATATGCTTTGTTGATAGAAGAACCTCTTTATAAGCAAAGAACAACAATTAATTAAGTCGCACAGCATCCATTTTGAGCAGAAAAATGACATCTACTTTACAGACAGGGAATTTCATGAGTTTGCAGAAGTCAAAATAAGGTCAAATATGGTCAACTGTGGAACTGCCATTGAACTAAAGGTTAATCTCAAACTACTGTAAAGCTCATGTTAAACTGAGAGGAGACTAATTTTACTTTGGTTTCCAGATTCACAGTGCCAGGCGCAAACTTGTAATTACAAGGATTTTGAATTAATGATGGCTTGGTCTTTTTTCTCCCAAAGTAGATAATTTCCATGTTCTTTAAAGTTTGCTCTCTTTTTCAGATCAATTATTCCCACGCATTTGGTTTATCAGTAGATACCTGCTCTGACTCTCTACAAAGCAATGAACTGTCAAATAAACTGCATAATTGCTACTTCCTGATCCTTGCACTGTTATGTTATAGTTCTAATTTTGATAGATCTCCTTTAGCATCTTACATTTATGGTCCAAGGTACACCATTTATAAAATGATACATCATTTAAGAAGGAATGTGCTTTATTTTCACCTGAAAGCACGTACAATTTTTTGGATACATTCAGATTCCAAAGGAAATTGTATCATTGATTTCAATTCAGTCAATAGCTTCGATATTTAACTCAAATCCGGTTTTTATTGAGAGACATTTTTGCGGCATTATTTTGTATTTCTTCCCCAATCACATATGTTGCCTATTTAATTAACAGAGTGCATTTACTAAGACTTGTATCTTCAGGTAAATGTTAACAATGTAAATTCCTCTCATGTGTAGAAATTGTCTAATACGGTTCTGAACAAAACTCAGATTTTATGCGTGGAAGGCTTTAAGACATGAGTAGGGTTTGGAATGCTGTTTAGTAACAACCCCACAAGGGCAGGTTTATTTAGTCCCAAAATAACACAGATTCTCTGTCTCCCAGCCTCACATTATTAGTGTACCATGGACACTAGTAAGCTCCAAAGTTCCATTATGTTCATTCATGTGCTATACTACAGCTTCTCACTGCACAGCGTGTACTGGAGATTGACAGCCAATCTGACACCTGTTCTAGCACTGGACGGCTATACTCTCCTTATTGACATCTTCTGAACCCCCACCAGTGGGTTTCTGTTGGAACCCAAGAAAGTCAGAAAGCTTTCCCTGACCTTTTAGGGACGAGACTCATCCCTAAATCCCCACAAGAAGGCTCAGCTTATGAACTAAGCCTGTGGGAAAAACTGCCCCCACTTCTGGGTGAGCAGAAAGCACCAAAGAAACAAAGAGATAGTTGTTTAGTGCACCACAGAAAATGTTCTTGTAGTTTTAGATTTTGCTCTATATATTAATGTAGAGACAACATGGAGAATTCAGGGTGTCGGCTTCACCTTCTTCTTCTTCTTCTTCTTCTTCTTCCTCTTCTTCTTCTTCTTCTTCTTCTTCCTTTATTCTCTTACCTAAGTTCCTGTGATTTAGTGATTGGTAGAAAGAATCTAGTGCAGAAGAGGCATGTTAACTAGGATTAGTAGTTATTGGCACACTGTTGAAAATATCTTATGTTGGAACTGTTAATTGGGTAAAAGTTTTTAAAACAGTCTGTACTCAAGGTCTTCTGACCATCTTGTAGCGTGATTCTGATTGTGCTAAACTCAGGCACACAGAAATTGAGATAAGAACTTAATAAACAACATGAAGAATAGAAGCTGCACTTGTGACTCCTTTCTTTTCTGGTATGGAGTCTTGAAAAAGAAAAACAGCCCGGCCAGGGGCTGCAGGCTTTTTCAGGTTTCAGCTTGAAAACAATGCTTAGACACTAGTATTCTCCTTTAAGTAGGTGAGCCTATTAACCTAGCTCCTTTGTGTAGATGATAAGGTTGAGGTGTGTACTCAAGTAGAGTGTCTAGTTAAATTGTGCAATGAAAACATCCTACTGAACACCAATATCAAAGCCACTTGTAAATCCCAGCTTAATTTTTCTCACTGCAGCTAAAGGAAATGGAATTCTTTTAACTTAGGTTCTGACAGAAAGCAGAGAGGAGTAAGTAAACAAACAGAAGTGGGTTTTAGCTTTCTTTTAAAACAAAAATAAACAAAACAAGCTTTTCAGACTTTCACATCATCCAACCAAAAAAAAAAAAGGGGTTGCTGTCTAAATTGACATACATAAATAGTACGTCATTTATGCAAGTGCACCTAATTAGAAATGAGGCTTATATACAAACTAATTAGAATTGGTGTAGTTCCTATGTTTATATAAGGCCGTGGATTCATCTGAAAAACTCCTTACTTATGACCTCCATGCATGATGTATTACATGATACAGCTATTGACCATATTGTTTTGACAAATTTTAGGCAGAGTACTCCCTTAACCATTATAAAATGTTCTATTAAGGAAAAAAAAATGGTTCCATAACACCAGACCTTTCAAAAAGGCTTAGGGATAGTTCTTTATTTATTCTCCTCGGGCAACTCCTTATTCTCCGCAGCAACACATGATATTTTCTGTCTCAGTTTATCCATTTCTGCTAAACAGAGCTATTTTCTGTCTCACTTTCATAGAAGACTCATTTGCGGGAAGTAAAAAACATATGAATGGTAAAAGGTGTGGTTTAACCTTTTCCAGTTTAATATGGCTCTTGGGTTAAAATTTTCTCTATGTAAGCAAAGCTGTACAGCATTATTACTCTCCTATGAGCTCCTTAAGCTCTTTTTCTTTACACTGGCAGTCAATTTTTTTCTTCCTTTTTTTTTAAGAATAATGTTAAGTTGACAAAAGTCAGAAGTTCAAGAAAGACAATAACACAATGAAGTTTTCCCATAGTTTTTTAACATTTTGAAATGCCATTCTCACAAATGCAGCATGTGTCACAACACCAGGGTACCCAGAGCTCCGATTGGCTCACAATGATTTATTATAAGCAATAGTTCTGTATCCTAGCAGTTGCTGGAGCAAGGCTGTGCTAGAGGCCTATGCACATACATATTGGAATTAATGAAGCAGCAGTTTATGCTGTTGCAAACAGCTGGGGGTGCTTAACTTGTTTTTCTCTACAGAATTTTTTGATTTCATTTGTTTCTGGCAGTTATGGAATGCAATAAAAGGAAGAATGGTGAATGAAGTGAAATGGAGCTATGTAAAACAGCAAGATCTGGACCTAGGTCAACAAAATATGCTCCTCCGATAATACAGATAATTTTTTTATATTTCACATTGTTTTATCTGTTCTACTTTCCCCCAAAATGCTGTATTTGATGTCAGTAAGATTAAAGATAGCTACAGATATATCTGCACAATACACCAGGCAGCATGATACAGACCTTCAGCCTTTTGTTGTTCGAGTCTGGCTGAAAACAAGAAAGAAAATAAAAATGGGATTTTAGCTGGGACAGCATGTTCTTAATATGCTTCTATTGTTTCTAGACCTGTGCTATTATTGTGTCCAAGGCTCTTAAAAAGCTTGGAACTGCATTATGCTGTGAGGATATGACACCTCTGGTTTGTGCCTTATTTGGAATTTCTTTCCTCCTGAAACCACTGTTGTACATAAATGGTAGACGCAACAGGAATTTGTGATAGCTACTGCGGGCAGCTCCACAGCTCCAGCACATTCTTAAGTCAACTGGCATATTCTCACTTTTAAAGTTCTTAGCAAATGAAATTTTAAAAAAGGAATAATGGGGCAATAAATGTAAAACCATGCACCTGAGAACACATTTTAATAGCACTATTTCCAATTGCTGAAAAACATCCCAACAGTCCTGAACTGCTGCTGCAGAGCACTCATTAGGATCAGAAAGAGAGAGGGAAAGATGAGAGTTTCAGTAGCTGAAGAGAGGTTGAAGGGCAGCTGCAGAAACTGGAACGTATGCGATGCTTCATGCAGAGACTGTGGGTTCTGCAGCTGTTAAATTCTCTGTGGAACATCCCTTTTCTCATGAATATTGCTTTATTCACTGTATCTCCTCCAACAGGGTTGGCAGTGCCACATCACAGGATCCTGTCTAGTACTCTTCAGAGTCTAACTTGCTATCACTTTTTAAGTCAGCTAAAGCTCTGAAATGATTGCTTATAGCTGGGGCATGTTTTGATTGCTCTCCTGTCTTCCTTAGGCTATTCAAATGAAGGCAGCAGCTGCATTTTGCCATTCACAGTCATTTATGCCTAAAGGCTCATGTTTCCTGTCAAAAGCTGGAACCAGTGATTGTATATGATTTTTGTTCTTCAGTCTAATCATATATCACTGATATGTTCTCATAGCATTTTCCATCTAGTAATAACTTTATTGATCCACTCTTCAGTCTTTCATCTTTCCATGCATCTAAGCACATTGTAACAAAACTTCCACTGATCATTTTGTATCTTAACTCACACATAAATACATATTATAGGGCTATTCAATAATCACTCAGTATCAACAGTCTTACTATACATGGGCCCAAGACAGCCAAACATCTGTAACTGTCATCGGAAATAATCAAAGCCAAAAAGGAACAGAAGTAGGTTGCTACCATCTGCTTGGTCTGTTTCCCACTGCAGATTCAAAATGAAAAAAAAAAATTAAAAGAAAGAAATTAGAAATAATAAGCAAACTTGAAATGAAAAGAAACCTATGATCAAAACAAGAAACAATAAAAAAACTTCCTTTCTTTTTTCTTAAAAATAATATTCATTAATGTGCAGTGATTTTAACCTTTAAATTTATTTTATTTAAAAGATATTTTTTGACAATTAAGAATTTTATGTTCTTACATTCTAGGCATCCTGATCCAGATAAACTGTAATATCTAAATATACTTACTTTGATGTACTGCCCTCTTTTTCTTTCATGGTTTTCCAAAGAATCGTATATATCTGTGTTGAAATTAAATCTTCTTCCACTGCATCCATGCTTTCAGTTTCTATCACATTCTACTGCCTCACAGCTCACAATGCTGGATTTCTAATATTGCTAATATCACTTCCATAGCAACACACTAAGATATCATAAACTTGGCATTACAGCTTCATTCCTAGATTAGGTCTAAGGTGGAGCTGATTTCAAAAGGCAGCTCTTATTAAAGCATGCATACATGTAAAAATCAAAAGTAATTGCCATTGGGATAGGGATGATGGCTTTCAGAGTACTGCAAATCAGTTTCACAAAAAAGTTGTCCCTTTTCAACTCTGACCAAGAACAAAGAACTTGCTTTGTTAGTGATATTTAGAATATATTTCCCCAGCCATCCTTAAAGAGAGAACCCTATAATCACAGGGATACAATTACTAAGAATGATAGTATTACTTATGTCTTCCACATGCTGGATTCAGTCCATTAAGTAGCAGATACAGCACAGTGTTAAATGAGGGCAAAATTTGGGTCCATCCTTTAGTTGCAAATATCAAAGATGCACAAATGAATGTACAGAATGACTAAGTGAGTAAGAAGGAATTCAAATGCTGCCAAAATAATTTTATCAATAAATCTCTTTACTTTAAAGCACAAAATGTAATATGTTAAGTAGAACACATATCATTTGGTCAGCATTCTGGCATATCCTATGATATATAATGACTAGGGACAAATGGGCTCCACTTGTTACTTCCTGGCTGGTGTCCTAAGTAAAATTTTAAAAGAAGGATAATGCAAGGAACCATACAAAGTCTGTACTGCCACAGGCCTTGCAAATAGGTGAATATCTCAGAAATAAAAGATGTTATTTTAGGAGTAACTAAATCTACATTGGTTTTACTCTGCACGCTTCTCACTGACATCAGGCATGATCACAGAGGAAAATGCTTCTGCTCTATTGGTCTCAACACAGGTTTTCTTTGAGGCTCATGAGGAAAACAGAACGTCCAGATCTCTTGATTATGAAATAACATGTGGAAAAGAAAAATCCACTTGTCTATTTAAAGGACATTCAAGACGGTTCCTCTTACAGCTCTAGAAAGTAGGAAAGGCTCTGTAAGGATGAATTCAAAGTGAAAAAAAACCCCAGTGAACAGGATGAGCAGCTTTCAGCAGAGAACATCCCAGGATTTGTACTGTTTTTTTCTTTGTTTAGTATATCCACAACTTGTCTGAGAAGGTTAAGAATAAAGTTTCACAATACAAGGTTATTGAGAATAGTGGGGAAGGAGCCAAATGAGCACAATTTCGGGGAGGAAAAAATACTGAACAATTATACTATAAAATGGCAAATAAAAATAGGTGTAGAAAGACAGTGATGTATATGAAAAAGAATCTGAATTTCACATACAAAACAATTAATGCTATGCTTTCTCAGGAATGGTTTTCACTGCTTTGGCTCAAAGCTCAGGGGCAATAAAAAAAAGGAATTGAATTGAAGAAACAATAAGGAAAAGAACAAAATGGAAAGCATTGTTATGCTGTCATTGAAGTGCATCATGCACTAATTCTTGAATACTGTATGCAGTTCGATTTTGTCTCAGTAATTTTGTGGGGAAACTGGGAAAAGTCCAGAGAAAAACAATTGGTATGATTTAAAAATAGAATTCTTCAGTCTGGAAAAGAGACAGTTTATAGGAAGAAAGATAAGCACCTATATATTATTTTTAAAAATGAAGATAGGCAAGAGAAAAACTGTAATTAACATCCTTTTCCAAGAAGTATGGAAGATGAAATTAAAGAATGCAGATAGAAAACAATTTTGGTGGGTTTTGGTTAACTTTCGTTGTTGTTTGTTTTGGGTTGTTTTTGTTTATCTTCTCTGTTTGCTGGGTTTTGGTGTTTTGTTGTTTTGGTTTTTTTTGTAACCACATGGGCACAGGATTAATTAACCTGTGGGACCTCTTGCTATACTTGAGGACACTAAAATGAGGACCCTAGAATCTAATGGGTTAAACATCCCTAGAGCTGAAGAATGCAAGGACTGTTAATAAGCTGAGAAAATAACATGCCTTAATGAGTATCTGAGGCCCAAACCGTGGGCTGGAAGAAGCATGCCTGGGAGTTCAGGCTAACACCCTGCCTTTGTCTGTCTTTGCTTTTATAACCCACTTCTGCCAGTGGGCAGCGTGGCTGGCATTTCCAAAGAGACCTAATACATTTTCCCAGAGGTCACTGGATGTCTTTCTAGGCTCCAACAAAACTTTGAAGTAACTGTTACTTCACATAAATCCTTTATATCCCTTTTTTTGGGTTGTTTTTAATAGCGATATGCCCCTCTACAGTGTTAGAACTACTTGTATCAAGACCATGTATTCAGGAAGGATATTGGCCAGTGGCCAGCAGCCTGCCCTTTTTCCTAATGTACAGGGTCAAGCAAATACAAAACTGGAGAAATACTACAGTTTGTGCTTTTAGCACTGCAGTGTGGAGGGAAGCACCCTAGGCTGCATGCCAACCAGGAGGTGGCTTCTTGCCCACAAAACCTAAATTTTAAGTTCTGCCTTACAAATTGTAACCAGAGGACTAATTCAGTAGGCAAGACAGAAGCAAGTCACAGCTTCACATTTATTTAGTCTGTAATTTCTCCTCCTTCCAACACTGATTAAAGGAACTGACTACTCCTTACTTTTTCAGGAAAAACAAACAGCAATTTTTCACTGTCAGGGACAGCATATTAATTAACCATTAATTAAAACATGTCAAACAAGGTTTTTACAGCCAGAAACCTTCAGTTTACTACCTGAATATCAGGCAGATGCATATACTGAAACTCACTGACAAAAAGTATAACCCGGAAAATGCCCTGGACAAGAGAATTTCCATTTATGCATGTTAAAAATCATAATTGCTTTGAATTGAAGTTAGTATTTTATGTGGGGAAATAAAATATTGTTGGGTTTTTTTTTGGTCAGTGTTTCTTCAAAATAAATATTTTTGCATAACAATGTGAGGACATGAATTAATGAGCAGAATAAAAAGATTCTTTTCCTCAGCTTCTTATTTCTGCATCTTTGTGATATTTAACCTTTTGTTTTTTGCTTTTTTGTGCTTATAATTAAATATGTCTGTTGTAATTTAAAGACATTTACGGGCATGCAAATGTTTGAGCAGCATGGTAAAGGTGATCTTTGAATTTCAGATACTATGTGAGAAAAACCTTATAGTTCACTTCGTTTTAGATATTCTTCTGAAAAATGAAATGTTAAAAGATTTTTTTGTGTCTGCATGGATTTACTTGTTCCTGCAACTGAAAGTCGACTAGATGAAAAACTAGGCTGACTAGATGAAAAAAATGACATTTCTGAGGCTGAACTTCATTCTCCACTGAGACACTATGCCTGATCTTGTTTGTGTTCCAAGGAAGTTCTACTTTTACTTGCTTGGGACGCATATCAAGATCTAAACCTTATATACATTGACTACACTGATTTATCCAGTTGTTCCAAAATCATATCACTCCATTTTAAGAACAAAACTATATGCCTAAATGTGACAAAATTCCAGAATTTGTTAGAAAATGGATCTGTAAAAGACTCAGCAAGGTGCTGAGATCCAAAACTAACACTGCTCAAAGGCTTACCACTGGTTACCATTTTCATCAGCCATTCAGTAAAATTACATTCCTTGACACTTCTTCTTTTGCAGAAGCAAAAAAATACCAGTCATGTAACTTTAGTTCTGTGGTTCATTCACCAGAACCACTGTAAAGGACTCTGGTGATTTTGAGATATTACTGTGATTGTACTTACTGTATCTCCTTCATTGACTGTGAGTTTAATGTTATACTAAAATATGCAGGTTTTTTTTCTTAAAACCAAGCAAAAAGGGAGGAAGATCCCACAAGTGGTTTGCAGTTTTGTTTCACACTCAGTACAGCTCTTTTCCAGCTTAAGATGTCAAAAGCTGGGTCTCATTTGTCACTACTGTCTCAGCATGTTTAGTTTCATGGACAAGTGTTTTACTTTTGCAGATAAAGCCATGGTTCTGCTATACTGCTGAAAGGAGTTTTGAAATATAGATACATATTTTGCATGGTTGTCATATATGTACTTTCAAATGCAGAAAAATAGGACTTTCTCTCCTGAATTTCATACAAATCTATGAGCTGTTGTCTCATCCTCCACTATATGTTAGCTACTATGCGACAGCAATAAGCTCAATGCCACACAAATTGCCATTTCAGACTACCATTAAAAACAATTGCTTTCTTACCAAGACTTGTTTAAAACACAAGAAAAAAAGTCAGTTAAGATTTTTTGTTATTTCTTAAACTAAGCTGTATTCTCAGTTACATGTATAGAGTAAATCATAACATGTTCTTTTTGTTTACCACTTGTCTTTAATGGTTATTTGTTGCTCCTGTAATATCCAAGTGATAAAAGCATATTTCCTTCATTTACTTGCATTATTTCACCTAAAACAGTCATGGCACTCCTTTGATTAGCAGCTGTAATGTCTGCTACAATGACTCTTTTTTTGTGGTATTTGTCACTAATACTGAGACAGTGTCATAAAACCTGATGCATCTGAGGCTTTCTTTCTTTTTCCTGAAGAGGTGATTTTCCCCCTCCAAGAGCTCAATACCTATTTCCACTCAGTAACAAAGTGAACGAGAAAACAGGTGAGTAGCTGAAATAAACTATCCTGCAAATGAAGAGCATCCTGATGGAACGGCTCATTTAAAAACCACAAGCAGATTTCAAAGCATTGGCTTTAAAAATAGACCCAAACAGGATGAATGAGCTAAATATTTCAACTCATGAAATTTATATTTGGTTTAAATACTTTGACAGAGTTTTTAAGTTAAAATGATTTTTCCCTGTTTCTGTGATAATGGAAATTGTAATGAAATATTTTATCTATTTTAGTGAGAAGGCTCATCTTGTCTGACTGGCTTTTGATAAATAGCAGGAGCACAGACTGGAAAAAAAAATTGAAATAACTAATAGATAAACCTACTTATAGCTGAAACCTTATACAAATATTGTAACTAGAAGCTCTCATTGATACAGTAGTCAAAAGATCAGGTCATTGAAAAAGTCTCCACTTTTCTTTTGGTCAGAACAGTAATTTTTCAATGTCTCATAAGAATTTTTTGTCATGTTAACCTAGTCATCCCGTACATTCAGATTCTAATGGTATATTCTAACTCAGGTGGAGAGTCAACAGATGAAGACAAACTGCTCATCTAGATAAATATAAATTTAAAATTTATTTTCTTCCTTATACTGAGCTAAAAAGATACCTCTTGCCACACTGGATGAAAAAAAAGTATTAGTTTCAACTGCTGCAATCAATAAAGTCATTTTGTGCATTTCTGACATAGCAAACCTCAGCAAGGTAGTAATACATTTTAGATATAGCATCTCACATTCCTATGTGTGATACGCATGTCTTAAAATATCTGTGGTTTAGTTTTCTTCATTTGTATTATTTCTTCATTTTTAGTTTGCATTTCTGTAATAAATACATTATTTCTAGAAGCATATTTTATGTGCAGTTTAACTATTGAAAAAACAATAAGACTGTAACTAAGTTCATTTTGTCTTAAAACAGAGGTTTTGATGAATGCAAGAATGCATGGAATGAAGAGGATAGGACAGGAAACAGACAGCATTCTTCATGACTACTCACTTCTTCTTTTTTCACTGAGGTCCTCTTTCCCATGTCGAGGTAACTCTGTACTGGATCTGTATCTGGAGAGAACTCATAGAATGCCAAGGGGTCAGAGGACAGCAACTGGGGATGCTTGTTATGGAGTTCAGTTCTGCACACCTGACTGGTCTGATCCCATAATAGCTGGAAACATGGAGGGCTTGCTGTTCAAAAAGATATGAATAAGCAAATAAAATTTAAAATATTTGACTTATTTTCTAAAACATTTGATATTAGCATCTGTATACCTTATCAGAAATGGGATATTGGAAATGGATTTGGATATTGGATACAGTATTTTTTTTCAATCAGAGTAAGCCATGAATACAAATAACTTCTCTGTCTCCAATGCTATGTAGTATGTTAATATGTTACAGTCTGAAAAAAAAAAATTTAAATTGTTCTGTGCTACCTCTGCCTTTATTACTGATCCACATGAAACAAGTGTGGTCCAGAGCACAATAATTCTGGAAAATCTACAATGAACTTGAAGAAATTGTAGACAAATCTTTGTAATCAACGCCTTCTTCTCCTAAACTTAGGGAGGGATATGTATAAAATATTACTTTTGATATATATTCCATTTTTAATCATAAAAATACACAGGTTGTTCAATTTTCATTAAATATTTTGATATTGTCCTCAAAAACCAAGCCTACAGTTATAGAGGGAAATTATTTTAAATGAGCTTGCAAACTTTTGGAAAACCAACCAAAAAAACCCCCTAGAATCCCACAAAGAGGATAAAAAAGTTACCTAAATGAAATGGCTTATGGTGCTTTATTATATTAATAAACAGCATAAGAACTGAAGGCTTGCTAAAATTGGCTTTGATACAAAAAATTAAAACTACTTCTCAAGTAATTTTCTAAGTTTTAATATAGCTACATAAATGAAAGAAGTTTCAGTGCCATATATAATATACGATAGATTATAATATATATCTTTGATGTCATAATATTAATACCTTTGTTTTCAGATTCATTCAATCATATCCCTGATGAAAAATTCTGGATGCTAATTTATAATCTGTCAAGAAGATTTATAGATTAAACTAGATTTGTTGCCTGTCTTTTGCCTGTTTAGGAAAAAGAATTTGCTCTCAAGAGAAAACCTTATGGCTATTTTACAATTAGTCATAGCTTTCCCACACAGGAAAGACACTAACTGTTTTTATGCTGCATATAGAATTTTATTAATGTCACTAGCTGGAATAGCAAAGACACATTTAACTCTGAAATATTTACTACTGCTGTTTGTTTCTTTCAGAACTTTCATCCTCTGTATTTTTACTTTCTTAAGAATAGCAATGATCATGAGAAAAGTGGAAAGGATAAAAAATTATGGATTCTTCAGCTCCAACACAGAAAACCTTTGATTAATTCCCATATATGTTTTCACCTGTCAATGAATTTCTTCACTCAGAATACTAAACAACAGTAATGAAACATTAAAGAATGGTCTTTACTCCCTGTACTTTTCATTTGGACAGAAACATTTTGCCATGAATGCTTGCCAGAACACACATTCTTATAAAACTTCTTTAACAGTTTGGCAAGGTAAATAGTTTCACAATGTTCATATCAGGGAATCAACAGGACGTTGGTAGCTATAGGTAATACTCAGTGTAAAAGAAGAGGCTTAGTGCACTTCCAAACACAAGTTACAAATCTGCAGGGCTATGATTCAGTTCAGTAAATACCATATAGCCCCATGTTTAGATACGGGAATATTTACCTTGAGATTTCCCTATGTAAAGTTAAAAGCTGTATAATAAATGGTTCCTTCTCTTTCAGTAATATGTGCATGACCATGTACGTCAGTGCCTAGTAAAAATATAAACATTCTGGCTGTGAAACAGAGAATACTTTTTTTTTTTACCAGAAGAATGTGCTCCACCACAAAAAAAAATAAATGAAGTAGTGAAAATAAACCTATTAATTTGCTCTGACATCAAACATATAAAGCCATTTAGCTCAAGATAATAAAAAAAATTGCCAGTGAAAAAATTATATGTATTGATATTAATCTGAACTAACCAAAATATTTTAGTTATACAAGTTTTTAAACAAATATTTAGAGAACTACATCCTTCTGACCCAAAATTTTAGCCCAAAATACCACCTGCTCTAGAGAATATGAAGGTCTGAATATGAACATATTAACTTATTTTAAAAGTACTCTAAATTTTTCAGTGATTGTGAAAAATAAAGTACAAAACTCATATATTTAGCAACAGAATTGCTTTCTTCATAATGACTTATTTACTCATGAGTTTGAAATCTTCCTTATCAATGAAATAGAATTATTTGGAGTTATTCTAACTTAGAGTTATTCTAGGCAAAATAATTTTAAATTTGTTCTCTCTGAATTTCAGTGGATACTGACAGGTTTTGGTTATTGGATCTGGTTCCAACAAAAATAAATCGGGCTTAAATTTTTTTTTAATTTGAATTGAATTTGACTCAACGATCATGGTAATTCCAAGGCATTGACAACACTGTGATGATATCAGCTTTAATGCAAGGTACACTCACTTGCAAAGCCATATAGGATACATAGCTTCCATAAAGTACATTAATACAGAAATTTGAAATGTTGAACAAATACGTTACACAAATATGTTACAAGAAATATGTGCTTAGTTTTATGTCGGGACACTGGGAGGTCTTACAGGCTATTTTAGCACGTGTACCTGTTTCACACCCATGAACGACTGCAGGAGGTTTGTGAGTACCTCACAAATTTTGTGATTAAATGCCTGCATGTTTCTCCTTCATTCTCTTTCCAAGCAGTTTCGTTATATAGGTTACCATATCTATTTCTTTACCTCTTTTGCTACAAATATGTCCTTCCTCTAGAACCAGAGAAGGCTTGGCTCTGTTTTATTCCTGAATGACAAGTCATCAGTGTTACTTGCATCGTCTCGATTTAATAAGTGGGGTCACATCAAGTACATTATATCCCCCAGGCAGCAAAAATTTAACAGCTCCATAAATGTGTCAAGATGACAAAAACCTCATAAAGTTGATATAAATTTAATATGAGTGACCACTATTCTAGATTTTCCCGCAGGTATCAGTAAAATTACTTTTTTGTCTTTCTTTTTTCTTTCTTTTTTCTTTCTTTTTATTAACAGCTCCCTGAGTTACCACACAGAAGAATACTTAAATTATAGTACAGTGCATTCCCATTTATTTTAGAAAGCATTTTAAATAAATTGATATCCATATCCTGTAAAACATGCTGTTGGCAGCCCTCTTTGTTTTGTTCAGTAGCTGAGGTACAAATTTTAAATAATCAGAGTGATATTTCACAGGACGTGGATAAAAAAAGTTATTTATTTAGTTATTGAAAGCAAACAATAAAACTTGTATTATTCAGAGGTTTAATATTGCCTTTTGGACTCTACCTGTCCTCCAACAAAAAAATTCAATATTAGAGAAGAATACTCATAAAACTAAAAGTTAGACTTGAATTCCAAACCCCTAAGTCACAGCAAATGCCTACATATCAAGTACAAAAATTTGGTTACTTTCTATTTGTCTTGAAGTTCTTGTTGTGAATTTTAAGGATTACTGTTAAAAGAGAAATTGGGTAGCCTGAAAATACTATAGAAAATAAGGTGTCCAAACAAAAATCCAGGATCCTTATTACAATCAAAAACTAGTATGGTATGCAACACTGTTTTCAGTTCTACACCAAATCACAGACTAATAAATAACAAGGTAAAAGATACTTTTCCTTTTTGTTCGCGTCTTTCTTCTTTTTCTTGAAATATGCCCCAAATTGTGAACAATTGTGACAGTAGCAAAGAATTTTATTATTTTTGTTCTCTCAGCATTTTGTTTCCAGAATCAAGGCAATCCAGTGACATTATCATAGAATCACAGAATATCCTGAGTTGGAAGAGACCCACAAGGATCATCAAGTCCAAATCCTGGCCCGGCACAGGACAACATCAAGAATGACACCACGCACCTGAGAGCCTTATCCAAACACTTGTGGAGCTCTGGCATAGCCACTTCCCTGGGGAGCCTGTTCCAGTGCCCAACCACCCTCTTGGTGAAGAACCTCTGTGTGAAGAACCTTTCCCTTGCCTTGGTGGGCAGTGTTGTGCCTGATGCCCCCCAGGACATCCTTAGCCCTTTTGGCTGCCAGGCCACTGTTTTCAACTTGCCATCCACCAGCACCCCCAGTTCCCTGTTTGTGGTGCTGCTCTCCAGCCTTTCATTCCTTACTCCATCTGTACATTCAGGGTTGCCCTGCCCCAGGAAGAGAAACTGGCACTCGTCCTAGCAATTTTTATTCAAAATTCTGACCATGTTAAATTTCTCTCCTCTTTAAAACAGGACTCTATACTCTTGAGGAAAGCCTGACTGCATGGATCAAACCCAGATTCCCTTAGATGTCAGTAGAATCAGGATTTTACATGTCTGCTTTTTTAGCCCAACTTTAATTTTTCTTTTTGTGTTATTTAGTTACTATTTTAAATTTTTAAGCTCATTTTGCTTCTATAGTTGTTAGGATTGACACAATCAACAGAAACTCTAATGTTGCCATTTTGATGGATCAGTGAAAAGAATCTTGTCACATCAATTACCTATATAGAAATACTTATTTCATACAAAGATGTTTTAAATAGACATTATTTTATTAAATTGCATAAGATTGTAGCTGCTATTGCATTCCATTAATACCCCTATTAGCACAGATTGCCCATTATTATTGCTGTTACATTAACTATTTTTTGCTGCCAGACAAAACTAAACCAATTTCAATTCACACAATTGAAGATTTGCTGTTCATAGTAAGAACAATATCAAGTTTTTCACAGAAAAATAATGGATATTTCCCAGTGGATTACCTGAGTCATGACAAAACTGTTAACAGGAAAAGAATTCAAGTGTAGCATATTGCTTTGAATTAATAGCATCCATCTGAATTGTAAAAGTAGAAGTTTCTGCTGAACCTGTTTCACAGTAGTGCCTGGATCATTCACATTTATGAGCACTCCCTATCTTTCCCCAGTTTGTGTCTTCCTTTGTAGGCAAGGTCTTCATCTGTCAGTTGCTCATTAGCTAGGTTTTATTGAATGGGTTACAGAAGCTAATCCATGTTTTTTGCCATTGCAATGAGTTATGATTAGTGTTACCATATACTTCCTGAATGGAAGCAATTTCTTAAATTTTCATAGAACGTGATTGCTTGCAATCCTGCAAATACGCCTTCATGCAGATACAAAACAATATGTATATTATCTAAATTAGTTCCAGTAACTAAAGTGATTGAAGTTATTAAGTTCAACTATTATGTGAAAATCACTAAATATGGACTATATTACCTTAATTATAATAATATTTGGCTAAGGTTCATG
>VZRF01010156.1:0-20409 GCA_013396875.1 Vireo altiloquus
TCCCTGCCATCCTTTAATCCTGGCCCATCATCCATGCCCAGGCAGAACTCCATGCACTCTGAGCTTGTCACTGACATAGGAAGCAACACGTCCTCCTCATTTCTCCTGCCTGTCCCTTTTTAAAGAGGAGTATATAAAATACAGACAATTATTATTGGTTTTGGTCTTTTAAAATGTGTCCACTATTATGAAGCCACAATATTGCTTCGAACACTTTCAAACAGTTTCTTTAGGGAGAACAATGTATTTTATTAGATCAATTACACATAGTTGTAAAAATAGTAAGTTATTATCACGGTTTAACCCCATCTGGCAGCTCAGCCCCATGCAGCTGCTCACTCATTTACCCCTAGTGGGATAAGGCACAGAATCAGAAGGGTAAAAGTGAGAAAACTCACGGCTTGAGAAAAAGGCAGTTTAATAGCCAAAACAAAAGCCACACACGCATGCAAAGTGAAACAAGGAAATAATTCACTCCCTCCCATGGACAGGCATGTGTTTAGCCATCTTCAGGTAAGGCAGGCATAAGAGTGATCTAAGAAGACAAATGCCATCTCTCTGAACCTCCCTCTTTTCCTTCTTCTTCATCTTCCCTCAACTTTATAAGCTGAGCATGATGCCATAAGGTATAGAATATCTCTTTGGTCAGCTGAGGTCAGTTGTCCCAGATGCATCCCCTTCTTAGCTCCTTGTGCATCCCAGCCCACTTGCTGCTGGGGTTGGGTGAGAAGCAGTAAAGGCCTTGGCTCTGTCATAAACACTGCTCAGCAAGGAAAACACCCTGAGTTACCGACACAGTTTTCATGACAAGTCCAAAACCCAGCTCCATACTAGTTACTGTGAAGAAAATTAACTCCATTCCAGACAAAATCAGCAGAGATGTTTTATAACATATTAAAAGTATCCTAAATCTGAGTGAATAAAAGCGCACATATGGAAACACAAGTCTTTCTTTCATTAGGTGAAGTGTAACAGGATTATCAAAATTCAGCCATGACAGGGAGAAAAAAGACAAAACAAAAGGTGGGAGCACACTGGGAGAAGTGCTTCAGAATCTTAATATGCTTCCTCTAAAATCTGGTCAGGGCATCCTTTGGGCTTCCTATCTAATTGAGCAGTCAGCTTTTCATTGTCCCTCTCTTCCTGTGTTTTTCAGTCCTTCCCCGTATCCCTTCTCTTCACACCATCCACTGAAGTCCAGGTTTAGACTAACAAGAATTTATCTTTCATACATCCTGAGCATTCCAAGTCCTAATGAAACTAAAATAATTGGGAATGGTCCTACTGTTGCACCTCAACACTATATGCTGTGTAACAGGGCTGGGGAAGGCACCTGTCTCTGGAGAGGACTGGGAACTGGCAGTATTAGCAAGAGATTGCTGAGAGCAGGTCACATCTGCCACGGATGCCAGAACAGAGAAATGTCAGACATTTCTCACAGGATAACATTTCTTCACTTCCCATGGAGCAGCTTTTGCAGCTCCCTCCCTGCTCAGAAGATGGGTGCTTGTAAGCCTCACTGCTGGAGATCTCTATAGGTTATATGCATGGAGTCCTGGTACCTAAAGCAAAGTGTGGCTTTCACTGCTCCACTGTGAGCCTGAACAAGGTGTAAGCCTTCAATGTTGCATTCTGTTGAGCTATGCCTACTTTATGTATGGCCAAGATTGCCACTATTTTACTTTTGTTTTTTTAAACTTTTTGATGTTCATTTATCACTGAATTTGAAAGAAAATGAAAAGAGTTAACTTGAAAGGAAGACAACCTTAAGTACAGAAAATACTTTGAACAAAAACTGAGAAGAGGGAACTAGAGGAGTAATAATTTAAAAACGAAAGAAGGTAGGTTTATACTGTATTTAAGAAAGAAGATTTTTACAATGAGGGTGGTCAAACACTGGCACAGCTTGCCCACCAAAGTGAGAAGTGCCCCACTCCTGGAAAGACTCAAGGTCAGGTCGGATGGGGCTCTGAGCAACTGCCTGTATTGAGGATGTCCGATGCCCATTGCAGAGGCGTGGACTAGATGACATTTAAACGTGCTTTTCAACCCAAACCATTCTACGACTCTGTGGTTCTATGAAGGCTGTGGTGACCAAGAGCTCCCTCTCGTGTGTTACAGAAAGAGCAGCAGGTCCGTGTCTCTGCAGGTCTTGCTTCGGGCCCGTAAGTAGAAACTTTTTCCAACATTTGCAACCATGTTGAGTTCTCCATTTTGTCTGAAAAGAAAGCAAGCAAGAAATAAACAAACAAAAACGCACCATGGAACGGACATTTTGAAACAAATTCTAATCCATTTGACCTTCTTATGTACAAATATATTTTTTAAAATCCAAGGACTGTGTTTATACAAATACAGGTTCACAAACTGTTCTTGTCAGTAAGACTCAAAACTCTGCAAGACTGCATGTGGGGTGTTTCAGATAGTAACAGGGGTCAAAATTTTCCCAAAAATCTCCCTTCTTCCAACTCCTCACACTGAGCAGCCTGTTCCTCTGTGAAGCTGTACATGTGGAAACACAGTAAATACTTAATTTTGTGTGCAGCTAAATATGGTTTTCATCTAAAAAATTTACTTGAATGTGTTATTTTCTTGCTGTATTCTTGTTTGAAGGTGTTTGGGCTCTTGTGTAATCAACTAACACGAGCATAGACAGTAGTGCACTGACTTTTTATACTCAAACAAGCTCATTTCTTGTTCACTGCAGTTTTGAAAACATGAGAACAGGGGTTAGAAAATGCACTGAACCTTGAAAAAAAGGATAAATTCAAGCAGTTTTAAGGTCTGGTGATTTTTTCCTCCACAGCATGACTTTGCACAAATCACACTGAAACAGGATTCAAGTGTTTTTTTCAAGGTGGCAGAGTTATTCAAGGCTGCTTTTTAAAGTACAAAGGACAGTGAAAAGAAAGATTGATCTGTATTTTAGCCTGCCTGGTTTATTTCAGTAATTTTAGCCTATCCAAAATTAAGCACTATACTGGGAAGAGGAATTAATATCTTGATATCAAGGCCTATTATTTATATAAAATCTGCCAAAGCAAGCCCGCAGCAAGGGCTTACAAAGCAGAGGTACTTAAAATGGGGAAACTTTACCATTTTAGGTAGTCTAAGTCGCAAGATACGGCATACTGTGGAATGCGCTTTAAATGAGAATTAAATTAAAATGATAAAGTGGACTTTTTTTAACTGTTACACACAATTACATGTTAAAGGACTGTAAAGGTGAAAAACAGGGGTTTTCTGTTTTGCTATTTAAAAATCAATAAATATTATTTCAGTCATAAGACCTTATTTTTTAAGTCTGCAATTGCCTTTACATCTACAACCTCTAATATGGGTAAAAGGTCTTTAACTACCTCAGGAGAAAAGATTAGAAACTTGATTCAGCTACTAAGCAGAGAAGAAACACGAACGCCTGGATATCCTGTATTTTCCAGATTTCTTTGGTCTTTCTGCAGTGGCTTCCACATGTTTTTGAAGGAATGAGAACTGTTTGTACAACTATGGTTCACTAGCAGTCTTCAGGAAAGCATATTTTAACTGTCTGCACAAGAAACACCTGTCATTTGACAATTTTAATTTTCCACAGACAGAAAGTGGCAACAGACACTTACAAATCAAACCAATATAAAAATAAAATTAATCCTTGGGTTTTTTTGAGTCTTTGACTTAGTACATAAGGTTAAAAGGATCATTAATAAAGTCATGTATCTCTATCTCTGCATACATGTATAGAGAAAGTTGTAATACTGGCTTCTGCTTGAAAATATTCTGTCATAATAGAGAAAAAAATTATTTTCCTCAGGTAAGAACTATGCTGAGAGCACCTGAAACCAAGTCTCGCCCTGCTTAAACAGATTGTCTAGTAGAAAAGGAAAACTTCATAGGACTCCCTCTAAAATATATTTCTTGAATTTATTATATTTATTGAACTTAATTTCAGTTTCAAGCTGCAAAAGAATTACTGAAATTCATACACAGCTCATACTGCAAGTAGCTAGTTCTCAATTACTATCATGATTGCTACATATATAAAACAATTAATCCTTAACAAATCTACACTAGATGAGCTGCAAGCACACAATACAGTGGAGTTAATGCTATGCAGTTAGTGCTGACATCTCTGCTTGTTCATGGTCCTTAGTCACTAGGGTTTAAGGGGACCAGGCATGAGAGCTTCTTGAAATCAGTTTGCCTTCTTCACTCAGTTGATGTTTTTTACTCTCTGACCCCAATCCAAAAAGAAAAGGATTTAATCTCATCTGTTCTTGCTGATTTATTCTGGGGACTGGGATATCTTCTGGGCTTTTGCTTATTCTGCAGGTATCACCAGACTTCTTTCTTGACTGCTCTGTATCTTTCCCCTTCTGTTTTCTTGACTGATTATTTGGTGATAGGTTTCCAATTGTCATTTCTTAGTTAAGCTTCATTTTGCCCATTTAGTGAAACTTTGAGAAAACAGCTGGAAAGAATTAACTAGGAAACTGTAAGCTGTATATGATCACTTCCGTTGCTGTGAAAAATCACAGAGCAAGTCCTCCTAAAATGTATTTCTTGCCACATGAAGGAGAAGGTGATTAGTTGATACAGTTCCTACAAGCCTGTAGTCACTGATTTAAGAAAAATGACTGGAGCTGCATCGTATGGCCCAGACATACAACCTGCTTTTGAGCCATCTCAGCTATCAGACAACACTTAAATGCCATCTAAAATAAAACACTGTGTTTAAATGAAAACAGCAAATATCTGATGATTAATGGTAGATGGATAATGTCTGCCTCAGCTGTAGGGTGGGTACTTGGTAAAGCATCTGCCATGTTGCTATAATCCACACCTGCAAATCTATCAGAGCCTTCAACATATGAATTTTGGGTACCTCTGTCCTGTGAAATGCAGAGTCCTCAAACTGACGCCCAGGTTTCTTGCACAGTGCTGAGGATGAAAATCACACGTTTCACAAGCTAGCACAGGATTTCTCTCTTCAAGGCTAGAGGATTATGCAGCAGTACCCCAGTGTGGTGCCTCTTTTGGCAATAGGTACTTCATGCAGGTTCAGTCCTTCTGGAGGAGCAAAATGTGTGATCAGACCCACTGCATTTGAAGATTATGCTCTTTGGTCTGGGAAGTTTGAGCTGAGTTTTCCTTTTCCTACTCTGCATGATTTGCCACAGAACTTAATATAATAAGAATGAAGGACATCTTTGAATTTNGGAATTGTGCAGGTTTGTGGTTTTTGTTTTGTTTTTTTTTTTTTTTTTTTTTTTTTTTTTTTTTTTTTTGTTTTTGTTAAAAATAACTGAGAAAGGCTAAGAGAGTTGGGGCTGTTCAGCCTGGAGAAGGGAAGATTGTGTGGAGACCTCATGGCAACCTTGCATCATGTGAAGGGGACCTACAGGGAAGCTGGAGAGGGACTCTTCATGAGGAACTGTAGTGACAGGACAAGGAGTAATGGGTACTAACTGAAAGAGGGGAAACCTAAGTTAGACACGAGGAAAAAAATTTTTACAGTAAGGGTGGAGAGACACTGGAACAGGTTGCGCAAGGAGGTTGGGGAATACCCCAAACCTGGCAGTGTTCATGGCCAGGCTGGATGCGGGCCTGAGCAACCTGTTCTAGTGGGAAGTATCCCTGCCCATCGCAGGTGGGTTGGGACTTGCTGATCCTTAAGGTCCCTTCCAACCCTTGACCCTCTATGACTCCATGGCTCATTTACTGGAATAGAACTTGAAAGCTGACACTCCCGCAGTCAGCGTGGGAACTTTGATGGATGTTTTATGTATCTGTTTATTTATTCATCTCTTATTCACTCTCTACAATGAACATTTAAGGATCTGCAAAGCAGAACTCTCCAGATTCCTCCCTGTGCGTCCCACTTCTCGGAGGGCACCTAGGTCGCTTTTTGCGTGCGCTCGACCACAGCAGGCCGCCATTTCCAGCTTTCAGGCCTAGCGCCCAGGCAGACCATCACCAAACTTAATCCGCGGGCAACAGCGCGCAGCGGACACCGAGACTCCACCCGCGACACGTCGAGGGAAGGGCGGCCCAGACAGGGCCCACCCCCGCCCCCTTCCCGCCTCTTCCCCGCCGGACACACGTCCCGGAAGCGCTTCGGGAAGGCGCTGCCGCCGCGCGGGCACTTCCGGCTGCCGCCGCTCGTCCCCTCGGCCACGCCGCGTCCCACCCGCAGCGCCCTCAGCCCCCCAGCCCCGGCCGCACCGAGCCGCTCCGCGCCCTCCTCGTCCTCCTCGCCTCTCTCCACGCCGGGCGATGCTGCCGCGGGGCTCCCGGGGGCCGCTGCCGCCCTTGCTGCTGGTGTGGGCGCTGGCGGCCTGGGCGGCGCGGGCCTCCGAGATCACATTCGAGCTGCCCGACAACGCCAAGCAGTGCTTCTACGAGGAGATCGCGCAGGGCACCAAGTGCACCCTCGAGTTCCAGGTACCCGGGCGGGGGGAGCTGCCCCAGGCGTGGCGCCGCGCTGGGCGGGCTGGGCGCGGCCCTGAAGCCAGGCCGCTGCCGTAGAGCTCTCACTCACCTCTCTTTAAATAAAGAGTATTTGAGAGCAGCGGCTGGATCCAGTGAGGGCTCTCCAGCTCGGCTCAGGAAAACTGCGGGAGCGGCTAGGAGGCTTCCGTGTAGTGTAGGGCTGAGTGGGACACAGAGTTGGCCCTGGAAACTGACAGTGTCTGTGCCCTGGTCGCTGCCGTGTAGTGCCCCACGTAGGCAGCGCAGAGAATACCTAAAGCACACCTGACCAACAAGATGCCGCAGACGTAATTTCCTTGTGGTTTGTGAAGCATAGCCAGGATGAGCATAGTACATCCTAGGAGCTCGTGCTTCGTATTTCAGAGTACAATTCAGATTTGGGTTATTTTAAACAATGAAAGGATAATAGGACAAGGATTTTGTATAGTGCCACTGTTCGGGTGCCTCTGAGTGTATCAGCAGGGTTGGAACTTTTCAGTCTGTCACTTCGGTAGATGGAGACAATATAGCAGCAGCATGAGAGAAAAGTCATTCCTGATGATGGAAATCACGGATATCTTTGGGGGCTTTTGAAAGGACTGTGTGATTTTTCTGGGCTCTTTTCTTGCCGTAGTCCTGTGCTTTATAGTTTCTCTGTTGTTGTCCCATCTCAGGTATATTTGGGGAATGTTGCTGCCGAATATCAGTTCTTGTTATTGTGTCCTGTGTGTTCTAGGTCCTGGATATCTTTTTCCCTACCCAAATATTTCTTGTCCCTGACAGTTTCTTCCATAAAGTCTTTTCTGTGTGGTGCTTTCCCCTGCAGTTTTGAAGTGGATTTCTCTGGACAGATAAGCCTGCTGTAGCCACTTTTAATGGAGACCAGAACAGGGTTAGCACTGCTAAAAGAAAAGCCTGGATTTGACTAACCACTGGCAGACTGAAGTGCTGTGTGAATGTTTTTTGGCAGTATGTCTCAAGGGCTGACAGGAGGCACAAGCAAGTTCCATGGCAAGGAATCCTAGGGGAACTTTAAAGCTCTGGCCAATCTTTACTGCCTCTATGTAAAGCAGCATTTTCAGGGTGCCTGTACAACTGAATGCAAGTGACTTCCATGTAATTGGTAAAATGTACACCCTTATCAAATTGCAGATTGTATTTCAAAAATGAAGAGCTGTGTTATTGCTTGCCAATTGGATACTTTTAAAACTTTGCCTTTGTAGAGGAGCTGCTGTTCCAATCCACTGTTATTTCAGTTGTACCACTGATGTCATCATTTTAATAACGGGGTACTTCAGTAAACTGATGAGCGTTTAAGCAATGCCATGTAGAGTGAAGTGCAGATACACATACTGAAATATTTCAGTGATTTGTGCACGCATAGGGAATAAGTCTCTTCCTCCTTCAGCATGCTTTATCTAAAAATTAAAAAGTTTGCAGCAAGGATAAAGTGTAAAACTGCTAAGTAAGAGTCATCAGAATACCACCTTGGGAACACCTAAGCTCCCTTTCTGTAGAATCCAGGTAGTAATACAGTGCAGACCAACAGTAATCAAAGCCTCAAAAACCTTCTTGGAACAATTGTGAAGTTCTGACTCAGCTGCAGGCACTATGTGGATGTGCTGGTTTTCGGAAGATCTCCTGTGTGTAACTGTGCAGGAGGGAGGCGAGAGGTCCCCCAGAGCGGTGCGCTGTTGTCATAAGCAGACAGGAAAACTGGACAGATTGAAATTCCTGTTCTACTGGTCAAACATCGTTCCTGCAGCCTAATGCAGCTGATAGTAGGGCAGTAACACTTTTCTGGACACACGGGAAGGAAGTGTCTTGCTGCATGTTAACAGTCTCCACTGGATGAATCAATTCCACGGAGCACCTGAGTTTACAGCATATGTCAGACTCATTGCAGTCATGTCTTTGCTGTCCCATTGAGTTTCATCTACTGTAACCTTTGCTGTGGTACAGTTATTAATAACAAAGTAACTAAAATTGCTCTCCTAAAGGGTTTGAAAATACAGTTGACATTGCATATGCTGAACCTAAAGCATTTTAAATTATTTTCTGAGTGTTGTCCATGGGAAAATAATTTTGCAGACTTGCTTTGAAAATTCTCAAATGAATGCATTATATTTTAAAATGCTTGTCAAAGTAAAAAGCTTTGCAGTTCCACTTGACAGATCATACTTCTTAGAAGAAATATATAAATGTCCATTTTTTTTTTAAGAAGACAATTTCTTGGTTTTTGTTTCCAGGTGATCACTGGAGGTCATTATGATGTTGACTGTCGGTTGGAAGATCCTGATGGCATTGTACTATACAAGGAGATGAAGAAACAATATGATAGCTTCACGTTTACTGCGTCCAGAAATGGAACATACAAGTTCTGCTTCAGCAATGAGTTCTCTACTTTCACACACAAAACTGTGTACTTTGATTTCCAAGTTGGAGAAGATCCACCACTGTTTCCTAGTGAGAACAGAGTAACTGCACTTACCCAGGTAAAACACTGTTGTGTTTGACAGAAGTTGTTAGGTGAAGGCAATTTTTTCTTCCAAGTTCAGCTGCATTAGTTATCTACGTCACGTTTGAAAATAAATGAATTGAAGCTTTTAAAATTACTGACTAACTAAAATTACTAACTCTAAATTACTACAAATAGGCTTTCTTTGTAAAGGTAAGATTTGTAGAATACAAAACAGAGCTACGAAGCAATCATCAAATGTTTAAGAGGAAATTAGGACAGAAACATAAGGCCACTATTGTTTGGGGTTTTGTTGTTTGGGTGGTTTCTGTTTGTTTTTTTTTTTATTGTTTTGTGTTTGGTTGGTGGGGTTTTTCTGAAGTTTCTAAGGGAACTTCCTTTTAATGCCACAGTAGTGTGCCTCTTGATGTGTTGATTTCACAAATTAAATATTGGTGGAATAGGGTATAAAAAAATTTCCAGGCTCTGGAGAAACTCTGGGGGTTGTTTCTGTATTTAAAACAGGAGAGTCTTTTTTTAGGAGGAGGACTCATTTAATTACTCTTTTTAAAATGGAGAAGGAAATTCTGGCAAAATAAATGAATAGTGTCAGCTGTGTTTATCTGGCTTCTACATATTTGATCTTTGTAAGTCTACAAAGTGTCAGAGCATCACTGTTATTATATTTTCAGCATTTTACAGTTTTTACTACCTCTACACAATCTAAATACATTAAAACTTCCTTTGTAACATTTAATGAATTCCTCCACTGCTTTATTTTATGTTCAGATTCTTGATACTCTATCTCTTAATTTCTTTTCCTTGCTTCTTTGGTAAGGAGGTTCTTTTTGCAGTTCTGGTCAGGTTTGTGGCATGACCACGTTTGGGCAGCCTTTCATGGTAACAGTTAAAGGTAAATTCCTAGAACTAGAGTGACCTTGTGTTTAAATCCCTTTTGCAGATCAGGATGTTTCTACAATTTACCAATAGCAGAACTTAATTTGGAAAAACTCTTTCCGCACTTTGTTGAGATTATCGTAGACTTGTTCAGACACGTGTCATGAAAATCATCAGTTTGAAAATATGGTTAGACACAGATACAAATGAGTAGCCCTATAAGGGTGCTAGACATTTCCTTTTATGATGATTTATGTGTTTGATCTTCAGGAAATACTCATGCTAAGCCATTAAAGAGAAACCTAAATTGAGAGTAGAAAGTAAGGCAACATCTATTGACTAATCTTTCGGTGATCAAAACACAGTGAGGAGTACTTTTACTTACAGAAGATAAACTGAAAGTGCAAGAAGTTTATATAAAAAAATTCCTAGGGCTTGGAAAACCAATAATGTTTTTTTAAAATCAAAAATTACAATGAAATTGGGCAAGTTGTTAAGTATTTTTATATGAGTATGGTATTGAGTGTTCAGGAGCACTGAAAGATAACAATTGTCCCTTTTCTAACCACTTTTTGTATACATGACTAAGGGAATGGTCTCTTGACAACCCTTTGTTGTCAAGAACGGGCATTGTACAATTTGAGTGAGAATTAAGCAATGAAGAATGTCATATTTGTGAAACAGAAGCATTTAATGTATGCTGTGTGCATCTTAATATTATAAGAAACTGCTTGTTTTCCTGTGGAATTAACAGCTGGAGGATCACTGACATTTCAGAAATATTTCTGATGTTCATTTTGAATCCAAGTATGAATTTAGAAGTTTTTCATTAGTTCTCAGAGCTCATTATTTTTTGTTAGATCTGTGGTTTTATCTGCTTCTGTATTTTTACAGAGTCACATTTTTGTGTGTAAAGTTTGATCAGTATAAGTTAAATTTTACTGTATTTACACTCTTTCAGTCTGAGATTGGTCTGAGTTAATTCTTAGCTTGGAAAATTACATGACTCCTCATTTTAAATACCAAAGCACAAAACCACTAGAAGGGTTCTTAATTCCATGTTTTGTGTTTGTTTCTCCAGATGGAGTCTGCATGTGTTTCAATTCATGAAGCTTTGAAGTCCGTCATCGATTATCAGACTCACTTCCGCTTGAGGGAAGCGCAGGGCCGCAGCAGAGCAGAGGATTTAAACACAAGAGTGGCCTACTGGTCAATAGGGGAAGCAATCATTCTTCTTGTTGTTAGTATCGGGCAGGTGTTTCTCCTTAAAAGCTTCTTCTCGGATAAAAGAACCACGACAACACGCGTTGGATCATAACCAGTGGCGGTAATGCTTCAGGTGTGTTACTCATTAAGATTAGCGGTTCTCCAATTAACTGTAGGTACAGATGTCTGAATATATGCAACATCCAAATGTGTGTACTCCTCATCTCTTAAAAATCACAAAACAGACCCAAAAAGTTATGAAAGGGACATATAATTTGAAATATTTTTAAGGATCCTTTGGAACGTAAGTGTTTCAATTCCTGTATTAAAATATCTGTCAGTGTGTAGTCTCTCTTTATTTCTACTGATACTAATCCAATCCAAGTATGATTTTTACCAGTATGATTAGTCATCTCCAGTGTAACACTTTAAAATAACCCAACAGTCTAGTGTCTGATATGAGAGATTATATATATGGAAATCTCATTTGATTCTATTTTTCAGGCTGAATATCTTGGATTATAAAAAAGAAAATGTTATTAAATGTAGTGCACTGTTTTGATTTTGCTGTTTTAAAAAAATGCAATCATACCCCTTGCTTATTTGTAAAATTGTTGAAAGCTTGGCACTACATTGTGGTTAACTTTCTTCATCAGCCTGGAAAGTCTTCATCTTTAGAATTTGCTGAATTTTATACTTCATTATGATTGCTTAAACATACATTCTTCTGTATTAAAATAAATATATTTTCTCTTTTGCTATGTTTGTTTTACTGAAGAAATTGTAAGCTGAGACTACTCAGGAAATCCACTTCTGCATACAAAAAAAAATCCAAATTTCAAAGTTTGTGTAAAAAACATGCAGTAGAATAGGAAGTCTTGTAACTTTGTCATTGAAACTGTGCAGTACTCATAAATGCTGCTGCTGCCTTTTGGATTTAAGACCAGAAGTAGCTTATTTTGTTAAGCAGCCCAGCACCAGCACTGGATGAGGTTATATTATGTGTTAGGCACGTACAAAGCTTTTTACTAAATTGTTTTCCTAGTAAGAGGGCAATTTGATATTGTTACTATTGCACAAGTGCTGTAAATATTCCTCTGTGTGGTGCACTGAGACATGACGGCCTTGTGCATCTAATTGCCACTCTGTTTTGTTAGTGGTCAGGAAATGTTTTAAATATTTCAGGTTATTTTTTTTGGTAGAGTTATTAGAGTTGCATTGTTTTCACTGCTCATGTCTTCAGTAGCTTATGTACTGTAAAGTTCTGTTTTATTTGGTTGTGGAATGTAGTAAATGTATGTACATGCCCATAGCTTGAATTGAGCTGGTCATAGTAAGGCTAAACTCCTTCAAATGGCTCTGGAAGAAAAAGTAGGCTGACCAATTCTTAAATGCACACAAAATTAAAGTGAAAAATTTTCAATGTGTTACTAACTAAATCAAAAGATGCTTCTTGCACAAGTTCTCGGCAAGCAGAGAAAGAGTGCTACACCCTTATTAATTGCCTATATTATTTCTAGTAAAAATTTGAAATTACATGTTCCGGTGACACCTGAGCAGTCTGAAGAATTGATCTGAGATGACTTGATTTTAAAATCATGTCATGGCTGTAAAAAACAAAAGTGCCCCTACTCTGTTGTGGACTAAATGACTGCTCCTTTGGAAACTGAAGGAAAACATTGAGACAGCTCAAATATTATTTAGAAGGTCATGGAAGTATTAAGTAAAATTCAGGATGTAAAGTTTTGCTGTCCTGTACTGAATTTTGAATACTGCAGTCCCGTTTTGGGATGCAGGTTCCCCAGAAATAGGTAGACCCACTAACTGAAAAGAGTCCGCTTTTGTCTTGCCATACAAATCTGTGCCTGCACACAGCATTCTTGATTGTACCTCTGTGCTTTCTTCTTGTGTTTCAGCAACTGATGTCTAGTACTTTTTGTGCTGCATTGCACACAATAATGAAGCAAGTGGTACACTTTGGGTTCAAGTGTCAAATGAAAACATGATTTAGTTTTGCTACTGTTCACTATTTCTGGAGTTTGAATATTAGTTATGTAGCTTTAGTCACAACAAAGGCGTTTGTTTTAAGGCTTGAATTGTGTTGGGGTTTTTTTCCACTGAGTTGTTCTGTGTGCTGGCAAAAACTGGTAAATAGTGCTATAAAACTGATGATGATCAGCTATCGCATACATGTCTCTTTATTCTTTCATGATGTTGGAATGTGTGGACTGTTCAATTCAATATTAGTCCCACTGCAGAGGTTTAGTGGACTTGACTTTTCCATTGAAGTTAGGTGTCTGAACCAATGCTCTGGCATCATGCTGCATAATATGCAGCAACAGCTTAAAAATGCCTTTATTTTTTGTGTTAAAAACATGGCACAGATACACGTTTAAACGTAGCTGTATATAGTTTTTAAAATAACTGACTGAATAGGATATAATAAAACACACATGCTAACACGCAGTGGGTGAAGAAGTGCATTGTGACCTTTGGTTAAAACTGCACGTTTTTAATATATGAACAGTTTGGTTAATGGTATGATACACAAGAAAACACCCTGCGTTAAAGGGGATATAACTGTGTTTTTACTTGCTAAATGCTCTGGGTTTCAGCTATGCGTTGGATGTTTTATGTTTACAAGACTTCTTTTTGTGTCCTGAAATGTCGGTTCTTTAGTTTGAGGGCATGGGGGGTAAAATTTAGTTTGAATAAGACAAAAAAGCAGACCCTGTGAATATTGTATGGGAAAATAAAAAATTAATATATGAATGTGGTCTGATTGTTTTGTTTGCATATGGGATTGGGGAACATTACTGTTCAAAAAAGCTTTGAATCATAATTTGAGTAGTCAATTTGTGTTCTAACATATTACAGTTAATCTGCCCCTGACACTTGATCATTACTTCTGTTGCTGTACATCACAACGTGTACAGGTTCGCTGCTGTTCGTAATCGGCCATGCTTAGCAAGGCAGTGTGGTTACTGGCTCTTTGCTCAGCACATCAGTAAGGCAGGCAGTCATACTCATAAATCTCTTCATGCTGGAGTAGAATTCAAAGTATTTAACTGCAGATGCCAGGAATTATTTGGGATCTACTGCATCCTTTCACATTAATCCTGTAGATACAAAGTTACGGGGGGAGCTGGAAAGTTGCCTTCAGTTAGTGTTGTCCAGTTATGAGATGTGAACTTCAAATAAGTAGTAACTAATTGTTGATTTGAAGTGCTTTATATTGCGTTGCTTCGATTTAAAGAACAGGTATGGTAGGCATCACTGTTTTGTGTGGACACCTTCCAAAATTACTGTTCTTGCTAAGTCAGTTGGTGTATATTCAAAAAATGTCAAGACTATTTATACAGGAGTTGGATTAAGAAAAGCTTTTGTCCAAAGTATGGGTAAATTCTCTTTCAGTGAAGTGTTACTGTTAGGGTCCAGTAGTTGTCTGGGACTTTTTCAGGTGCACAGCACCCAAGATTTAAAGTAACTTGAGTTGTGGTCTGAAGTGCTTTTCTGCTGAAAGCTGATAATCCTACAAAAAAAAAAAAAAGTCAAAGTGAATAAATGTATCAGTGGATCAAGTAACATGCATCATGATGATGAAGGCTTTTATCAAGGAGGAGGTAGAAATTTGCTCTGGACCGCCACAAATTTAAACAATTCCCAGACTGCCAGGCTACCAGAGGGCACAAGTGCAGCAGCGATACTGCAACCACCTCCTTCAGGGGCGAGATGAAACCAGGAGTTTAGCACAGGCCCTAAATGAGATGGATGCAAAGTCATTCTCTCACATTCTTCCCCTTGACTTGCAGAATCAAGTTCCAGAAAAGCAAGGTTATGCTATGTGCATACTGAGGGTGCTACCTATAAGTGTTGTGAGATATGACGGGAAGTGGTGACTCAGCTTAGCTTAGTAAAAAGCTAAGCTCTGACAGTAGCAGCTCTCAAAAGGTTCATTATTTGTATTAAAAAGTCCATGTTACACTCCACAGGGCAAGAAGTTAATGCAACACTTTGCAACACTTCTAAGCAGATTGATTTGACTTGCTCATGCCTTCTCCCCCACCTGCTGACAAGAGCCTACACGTTCAAGTGGCCTGGTCACCATCCATTGTGTGCAACACACTTTTAAGCAAGTGGATGGCCTTGTGTGTCCATGTTTTATGTTTCTTATTACAGGCTGTTTTGCTGATGAGCTAACAGGAAAGGGAGTGGCATGAGTTATGTTGTAGTTTTGTTGCCATCCTCCTGCTTTCAGGATGGAAAGTCCTCAATGAATCATCCGAACTGTGGTTTTATCAAAGTGCAGAAACTAATCCTGAGAGGAATTAATAAATGTTCCTTAATTTCACTGCTTATCATGGTGTTTGGTTATCAGGAGAAGCCATTGAACAGAATTTCCTTTAAGTGATCTGTGTCTCACTGTGAGATACTGTCCAGCTCAGAATATACCACATGAGAGGCAATACAGCAGGATGCCATCCCTTCAATAGCCTGTATTGTTCAGGTGCACATTCTGCAGCCGAATGTATTTTTTGGTGTGTTTCCCTGAGAAGGATGCAGTGACCTCCTGCAGACATATGTGACAGTGCATGGTCTTCTACCAGTAGCATCTTGGAGAAGCCTCTGCTTGATGGGGTATTCCTGGATTAAGCAAGAGCCTTTTTGTTAGGGATGGTTTCTATGCATATCTTGGACATTCTTTGCTAAATTTATGTACAGGGATTTTCCTGGCACTAAGGACAACAGATTTGTTCAAACCTTACTATAAATGAACATAAATTACCAAAAAGAAAGTATATGAAGAACCAAAGAGAAGCATTTTCTTCCCAGAAGAAATCAAACATGAGGAAAAAGGGGTTGGGAAGGTTAATACTGATACAAGTCAAGAGCTTTTTTTGCACAGCACTGTCATTTGCTCTGGTGTTTGGAGAACACAATACCACTAGGTGTCAAGAAAGTAACTCAACAGGGACAGAAAGAGGAGGTAAGAGAGGCAGAAAAGGGGAAAGAAGGAGGAGGAGTTAGGAAGTAAGAAAGAACAGAAAGAAGGGAGAGGACAGATGGGACAAAGCAGAGAAAGGAGCCCATTTCTGGGTTCTGTGCTGGGTTTGTGAGGCTTGAGGAGTGCCCAGCTTGCTCCTTATGGACAATACATGCTCCCTCTCCTGGAATGCTGATGGCCTTTGCTGCCCCTAGTTCACTGTGTTCACATCACGATCTGCAAATAGTATCTGAAAATTACACCAGAACCAACTCTTCTTGATTCATATTGGCACACATGTAGTGAGGAATTCAATGAAAATTGCCCTGGGGGAACTTAGAAGAAAGATGTGTCAAATGGTGGCTGAAAGATGGAAGAACAGGTGGCTGCTACAGGGAGGGAATGTGAAGGATTGAGAATGGTAACAACCAGGAGGTGCTGTCACCTATGAAATACTCTGCCTTGCCTAAAACCAGTCTTTAATCCACTGATACAAACCCACAGTGACTGCATTTCTGTGTCGGTGATTGTCCTGAGCTACTGACAAGGTAGTCAGCTGCCCACCAACTCTGCATGTCCCTTTCACTCACAGAGATGCCTAAGACATTAAAGACCTCACTAATTACCACACCACACTTGCCCTTCTCTGGAACAAAAACCACCAGAATCCAAAAATTCACAGAGCAGAAAATGAGTCCATATTTCATGACTTGCACAAATCCCTAGGCCAAGCCCCTAGTGAGTTACACCTCATTAAGGGGAATTGTGCAGCAAATGGAATTTTTACCCTCTTGTAAGTCTCACCTTAGAAAGAAATTGTTTGAATTTCAAAATGTAATTAAGATCTTAAAAAAACACTGGAAAATAATGTTTTTAGGCAAAGTATGTGGCACTTGTCAGTCTAAATACTGCAATTTATTTTCAGTTATAGACTGTTAGGATCTGTAATGCATTGGAACAGAGCACATGACAGGATGTCCAAAACGTTTCTTTCCTCCAGGTTACTATACTTTCTTGCAAGAATACTCAAAACCAAAAACTTCCTCTTACTTATACTCCAAAACTCCAAGAGGTGAAAGTTGAGCCTCCTGGCAGCCAAAAGTCCTGCACTCAGTGCAGAGGAAAACACTTGTGGGTGTCCTGGGAATCTGTATCACCTTGTAGGGTTGGGCTCAGGACATCTGTTTCCTTTCCATAATATTTTCTCATGACTTTGTGTGGAAGCAGTACTGCTATAAACAAGGATTGCTTATGAGCTCTTCACTGGAAGCAGAGATTTTACTGATGATCTTTCTTGAATGCACAGCAATAAAGAAATAGGATGAATGGCACAAGTCTGCAGGTGTAAATCAATACACTCCCTGAATGACAAGACAGAAATGTTGCTGCCTACCTTCAGTTAATGTGTGTAGGACTGAACTTTTTCACCATCAATCCTGACACTAGTGCATAATAAAAAAATCCAATCAAGTGCAAAAATTAAACAGAAATATTGAACTTCTGTCAGTAATACAGGTAAAGCTCCATACAGGGAAGGATGACTGATTTAGAGCAGGGAGTGCTAACAGGCACATTGGTAACACATCTTTACAAATGGATAAAGAAGACCAGTGCCCATGGGTGATAGCAACCAGGTTCTTCATTGAAAGGTACTCAGAAATGACAGTGAGAATTTCAACATCTGAAATCACTGCAGAAACTATATTTGTGGCTGTCATTTCCGTTTACTGGCAGACCAAACACTTAATTGTAGTAAGAAGATCCCTGCTTGGTGAATCCTGTCAAGGTGATCCCTGTCACTTGATACTCTCGCTGCCTTTGAATATTTGAATAGGGAAAGCTCTGATGGGCTTTTACCATACTCAGAAAGTTATAATGATAAACCCCTTTGTCTTTGTCATACCTGTGGTGTATACTGATCCAGCCCAAATTCCCAAATTCCAAATAAGATTAGACCAAAAGTAGTTCTGAAGTCATAACAAAATACCCAGGAGAGTGGGGCTAGCTTGCTACTTAGGACACCCAGATATGCCTTCTCCTCTTGAGGCTCTCATCCCTCCTCAGGAGATCTGTGCATTTCATGGCACACGGAACCATCCACTTCCAATGAACTCCTAGCAATATGGCAAGATAAAAACAGGGATCATTTGGATCACTAAATCATATCTCCTTCAGATGCATCAACCATGAGATGAGCATTTATGCAGGAAGGACTCAAAGAATGTCCTCCAGCTGCTACAGCCTTCAGCACTCCATAGCGAGTAAATGGCTTGTCATTAAAATACAAGCTCACAAGTCTCAATGGAGATTCCCCAGAAAGTAGTCCACAAGAAAACCTTTAGCAGATCTGAAACAAAGGTCAGTGATGGAAAATAAAGTGGACAGAATGAAATTCTGAAAGAGACACAGCCATCACACTCCCAGACTTGCTCACTTAGGTCACTGTGCTGGAAATAGCAGTCCCTACACAGCTCTGCACAGAGACTCGCGACTCCATGCTTTCAAACTTTTTGTGGCTATCCTTCAGAGCCCATCACAATCTTTGAACCACTCATATGTGGACACCCAGATGGTGGTACAAGATGGGCAGAAGAAACAGGTGTGTTTGAACTGGTATTTCCTCTCCACATGGCAAACACAGCTCCTTTTACATGGATTTGGAGCAAAACGGTTCTTTTTTTCCCATTCTGCAGACTAGGCATTGGATCAGAAGAGGGCAAATCCTTCTGTCTCAAGTTCCTCGTTGAGCTTGTGGAAGTAACTCCAAGGCAATACCTGAGTTGGGCTATAGAGCAAGACTGTCTCAACTCCATCTCAACTTCCAGATTCCAGGATAGCATGGCAACTTCCTACACACCTTGTGAAACCTAGTAACTCTCAGACTTGTTCTTGTTTATGCTTCAGCCCACCCAGAACTGCATGGCTGGTATCATGGATTAAATCACTGGGAAGTGGGTGTGAAGGCTCACAGAGGCCAGGGAAGAGGGAGAGGTAGAAGGGAGGTGCAGCAGTTTGCTTTCCAGCACTTTGCTAGTGCCTGCAGGAATGTGGAGCATCTTGGAGACCATGGTGATGGATGATGGTTCAAAACTGTTGCACAGCATCTAGCTCTAGCCTTGAGCCATAGTTTTAGAGGTTGAAACACCATCTAAAGGAGAGAAGACAGCACTGGACAACACATCTGAGGACAGTACTGCACGCCAGGCATGCCTTAAGGCAGAGTAGGTGGCTGCTAATTAATTCCAGCTCCTGAAAAGACCCATTTATTTATTGAAGGTTTATTTTCAGTATGTTTACCTTCCAATTTGGTTGATTTGGCTGTCAGGATTTTCCTTCACATCTTCATTTCCAAAAACTGCTTTCAGGTGTGAAAGAGACACCCAGGCTTTGGTCTCTAACATTATTAATGCAGGACAGCAAGCAGATGCAAAAAGTGATCTACTAATTTTTCTGCCAACATTGAGAAACTTGCAAGAACAAAAGCTGTTGCTCTGTGGCTCATGAAACAAGGTCTTTGAGATAACAGAGCGCTTTAAGATAGCAAACTCTTGAAGCTGCATAGCTAGGTACTCTGGGCACATCTGTACCCTTTCTAGACCAATAAATAATACTTCCTGTGCTCTACCAGGCACTCTGAGTAAAGACAGGATTCCATAGTTTTTATGTAGCTCTGACTGAGTTCCATGTGTGTTCCCTTTCCCTCTTCCCTGAGAACAAATGTATACATTGAAGTTGGCTTGGATGTTTCCAAACTAAAGTGCCCTCACTGTAGTTTTGCCTGGCCTGTGACTGGGCTGTAAGACTTCTGCTGTGACATTATTGCTCCGTATTTAGAACTCAAATGAAAGAAGATGTGTTTCCACATCAGTAGCCTAAAGAGAAGGCCTTTTGTGTCATTCTAGAAAGCAGAGGACACAGGGAACAGGTCAGTCTGGCAGTTTTGTGCAGAATCGCTGGGCAGATGGAGAACACAGATAAGTATGGATAAGTATAGGCAGCGTTGAGGTTGCAAGGCCAGATCTTTCCCAGACCCAGGCAGAGGTAAAGGACAGGAACTGAGCAAGCACTGCAAATCACAAACAGGGAAAGCGCTGTGGCTGTTCACACCTCAGGATTCAGGTATTTTAGTGAGGTATAAAGATCTCCAGACAGGTGAATGGGTGGGACCCACTGAGGTAAAATTAACTGGGAGAGGTTATATGTGTCTGCTTACAGGAGAAGGACTCCGGTGGGTGCCAGCCCGATGGGTAAAACCATTCCTTGCTGATGCTGTGCCAGGAGGCTGTTCAAAGGCAGCAGAGATGCTACCAACAGATCCTGACACCATTGCTGCAACAACCTGAAACTGATCAGGTTGTGTCTTTTAACTCGTTACTTTCCATAGAAGACATTGATCTTA
>VZRF01010158.1:0-60556 GCA_013396875.1 Vireo altiloquus
TTCCCCAGATGCAGGACCCTGCACATGCCTTTGTTGAACTTCAAACTGTTTTTCTCTGCCCATACCTCCAAGCTGTTGAGGTCCTTCTGAAGGGCTGCACAGCTCTCTGGGGTATCAGCCACTCCTCTCAGCTTTGTGTCATCAGTGAACATGCTGAGGAGGCACCTGTCCCTTCATCCAAGTCATTGACAAATAAGTTAAACAATCCTGGGCCTGGTGCTGACCCTTGGGAAGCACCACTATTGATAAGCCTCCAACAAGACTCTGTGGCACGTATTGGAATCTTCTGGAATCTGCCACTGAGCCAGTTCTCAATCCCCCTTGCTGTTCTCTCATCCAGTCCACACTTCCTGAGTTTGTCTATGAGGAAGTTGTGAGAGACAGAGTCGAAAGCCTTTCTAAAGACAAGGTAGACAATATCCACTCCTCTTTCTTCATCCATCCAGGTGTTTGTCTCACTGTAGAAGGCAATCAGGTTGGTCAAGCATGCTTTACTTTCCGTGAATCCATGCTGACCCCTCCTGATCACCTTCTTTTCATCCACGGGGATGAGATGGCCTCCAGAACGAGGCACTCCATCGTCTTTCCAGGGATTGAGGTGAGACTGACTGGCCATTGTTCCCTGGGTCTTCCTTGCCTTTTCTGAAGACAGAGGTGAAGTTCGCTTTCTTGTAGTCCTCAGGAACCTCTCCTGGGGGGCACAGCCTTTCAGAGATGGTCATAAGCAGCCTCATCATGGTGAGCACATGGTTGCTGAGCACTTGTGGATGCTGAGAAATGGCACATACAGGCTTGTGGGTGTCAATTTTTCCCGGGTGTTCTCTAACTCAGACCAAGGGAAAGTCTTTGTTTGTTGTTATTGATGTATTTGAAGACGCCCTTCTTGTTGTCCTCGACATCCTTGGTAAGATTTAATTCCAGATGAATCTTAGTCTTTCTCATCTCATTTCTACTTACTCTAAAACAAGCACCATAACTCGACTTCCACATTTCTCACTCATTACCCCAGCTTTTACCACTGAGTATGATTCCATATGATACATGTCTTTGCACAGCTGGAGTCATTCATCTCAGTTGTCCCCTCTCCCAGCCATCTTGCTGAAAAGGCCTTTATGCTATGTAAGCACTGTTGAGCAGCACCGAAACCACTGATGTGCTAATACTGCTATGCACCATACATGCTACTATGAAGAAATTTAAGTCTGCCCCGGACAAAATTTGTACACCAGCCTAAACATAATAAGGAGCAATGGCATTCATTTATAAATAGATTACAACTTTCATAACACCAATAGCAAATGTGGTCTTATTAAAGCCGTTAGTTTCCCTAACACATCCATGCATTTTTGTTTCTGACTGTGTGGGCTGCAGCTTATTGCTCCCAGTTGCTGATATTTTGCCCTTTTTTTATATAAATTCTGATTTGACATTAAACCATTTGAAGTTAGTTGACTCACTGGAGTCAGCAATTCTGATTCATGAAGCATACCAGATACTGAAATTAGTCTTTCCACACCGGAGTCACAAGATTGAAAAGAAAAACCTCTCATAATCCTATTTGAAAAGAGAGACCTGCCCCAAAATTTGTTTCAGTCTCAGAAAACAGATGTGTTTTCATGCTGGAAATCTGACACTAAGTCAGGATTGGAAAACCTAGATTTCAGATATTTATTTGCTTTTCTCTCTTATCACAAGGGAAACAGACTCCTGAATCTATACCCCAGGCTAGTTGATTTTACTTGGTTTTGGGACAGTTGGGAGGAATTTTGGTGACAAAAAAAGCTTTGCCACTGCAAATAATGTATTTTTTAAAAATTATTAATTGCTTAAAACTTTATTTACATGGAAAATTCTCTATGAAATGTGATTTCCAGAAACTTCTTTATTTTCCCTGTTTCTTTTCCTTATTTTAATTTTTCTAGATAAGAACTAACACTCAGTATGAATCTTTATATTCTTTTCTCTAGTGGCAGTGATGTTTTGTAAACACAGCAGTTAACATTCCATAATAGGTTTTATTTCTCATCTCCATTGCTGGCTGGACACTAAGGTGGATATTGCTATTAATGTCCAGACAGCTGTTCCTGGTTTATTCTTGCCTGTACATCACTACAGCTCTGATTTGAAGAGAGAGAATCCTCTGATCTGAATCTACCAACAGCAAATAAATCAAAAAGATCAGTTTCATCTAAATAGTGCTACATTTGCCTCAGGTGATAATTGTGATATCATAATTAACCTGGACTTTGTTGGAGTTTTTGTGGGGTTTTTTTGTTTGTTTGCTTGCTTGTTTTGCTGCTGCTGGGGGTTTGTGTGTGTGTACGTTTTTATTTTTGTTTTCTTCCTTGTGTGTCATGTCCCATCCCCATAGTTATTATTCTGCTCTTTTAGGTAGTTTTGACACAATTTCTTTGCTTACATGTAGTGAAGGACATTTAGAGCGAACTTCAGCTGATTTTTTTTCTTGTCATCTCAATACCTCTGGAATTGAATGTTCTGTGCTTCACTATTTCCTGTCAATTTCTCTTTTTTAACTATATAGATTAACTCTTACTTTGCATCATTATTCTAGACTGTCATCTTCTAACTAGTTTGATATCCTAGTGCTACTGTACTGATTTATCTGTTATATGAAAGGAATGTCCTAAATTTGAGAAAATTGCAATCAGTAATTTCATAGATCCTCCCTTTAAATATTTTTTGTCTACATTTCCTTCAAAGCCTTCTGCATGCCTTTTATGATATAATTTAGAATGAAAAAGAAACACAATTTACAACTATATCTAAAATATTCATATATCTAAAATATTTCATTTCTTGAAGTAGTATATTTTACTGTCCATCCTTTCCAGGGTAATTTGTTTATGCTCTCCTTATGGAAAGGCAGTTCATTCATTTACGCACATTAATGATATTATTTTTCACCTTACTCCTATACATTTTCTTCATTTAAATGAGTTTATAGTTCAGTTAGCTCACATAAATAGTAGAGCAATGGAAAATTCTGTAATCTAAATACTGTATGTCTCTTTTAAGTTAAGAAACATAATTCCGCATTTGCAAAATAATTCAAGTAATTCATTAACAAGCTGATAATATAGTAAGTTTTTTGTCTTAAATATTTTTTTACTCTATACTTTGAAATGTTTTAAAAGAAATATAAGTACTGGAAGTCAAGGCTCAGATTTCATTAAGATTTGCATTTGTGTTAAATCTGTGTTTGATGACTACAGCAATTATACAAACTAGAAGTGTCAGTTCCAGGGGGAAAAAACTAAACCAAGTCACTTCTGACAAACTCTGATTCTAATTCCATCTGTCATGGTTTAACCCCAGACAGCAGACCAGCCCCAGACAGCCACTCACTCACTGCTCTACCAGCAGGGCTGGAGAGAGAATCGAAAGGGTGAAATAGGGAAAGCAAAGGCTATGCACACAAACAAAGCAAAACAAGGAAAAAATTCACAGTTTCCCATGGCTGGGCAGGTGTTCAGCCATCCCCAGGGCCACATCACATGTAATGATGACTTAGGAAGACAAACCCCATCAGTCCAAATGTCCCTCCTTTCTTATTCTTCCCCGCACTTCATACACTGAGCGTGATGTCACATGGCCTGGAATACATTCCCTTTGGTCAGTCTGGGTCACCTGCCTCACTTGTGTCTTCTCCCAACCTCCAAGCACCCCAACATCGTCACCAGCATGGCCATGTGAAAAGCAGAAAAGGCTTTGGTTCTATGCAATCCCTGCTCAGCAATAAAAAAAACATTGCTGAATTATCAACCCTGGGTTCAGCACAAATCCAAAACACCTTATACCAGCCATTGTGAAGAGAACTAACTCAACTCCAGATGAAATTAGCACACCATCTCTAATAAAAAGTGCAGATACTTTTCATGCAATAACAAATCCAAAAAGGTAATTTTTACTCAAAAAATTGTAAACTGTGAATTATTTTGAGCTAAATTTATTTTTTAAAATAGATGACAGCTAAGCACAGTGGACTGTCACATGATTCTCCAATCTTATTTATCCAACAGGATAAATTTTAGAGCACAAATTAATCAAAACACACACTGTAAATGCAGTCTTTATTGAAAAAAACCCAACTTCTTCTCCACATAGAATTTGGTTTGCTATGAGTTTAGGTGGTGGTCATTTTAAGTTATTCTGGTGCTTGATATGTTGTTCATTACAGTAAAATAAATCAGGTCTTATATGGGGTATCAAAGTATTATGTCTGTGGGGCTATACAGAGAACTAAAGGCCATGAAAACCATTCTGAACAGAGATCTTTTGAAATTATAGAAGTCTGTGACAATAAACTGTGTTGCTAGGAAACCAGAGGCACTGAAATTGTGTCTCCATTTAAAATAAGAATGCTGATTAAAGAACATTCTCAGCAAATAATGAATAAAGGTGTCAGAGCTATCTGTTGTGCCAAAGATCAGACAGAACATTTAATTTAAGACAGAGCAATATACCCAAGTCTTTAACAGCTGGCAATTTGCCATAAGAATTTCAGTACAGGGATGGAAGATAATAAAACTTCAGACACTGCTTACGTCCAGAGTTGTAGTACATCATATTGCAGCTTCAGGAATTCTTTATCTGTATATTGATGTTACATCTTTAAATTAAATTAGAATGCTGTGAAGTAAGAACTGTGAGCGCTTCTAGTTATGTGATTTAAACAGCAAAGACAGGGTCTGAAGAACAGAGATGACCTCAATTGTAAAAATATTGCTATGAAAGTTAAAAATGCATGCAACCAATTACATTTTCTTTTAGTGATGAAGGAATGAGGTAAGTGGTTCTTTTCTTATCCCAGTGGATTGACTGTATGTATGAATATATCACAACATGTAGAGAAATTCTACACAAACAAATGGAAAACTTCAAAATTAGGGTTTCCATGGAGAAAAAATTGTGCTGCTGAAGAAATGTCACCCTGCACAAGAGAAGAAAAATTGATGCATTTAGTCACCTCAAATACAATATTTGAATCTGCAAAAGTACTATATGGATGGACTAAATTCATGGTTCTGCTTCTCTGCCTGTTTTCTGGTTTAACAGATTGTTTGATGTTTTAACAGGTTTTTCACTGATTAACACCCAGATCTAAATGATTTCCCCCTTTTCAAAGGAGTCTTCTTTTCTCTATCAAGTTGCTCTCCCGTTGCTTATTATTTCTCCTCATAGGCTGGATTACAACGTAGCTCTAGGAATTTGGAAAATGTTCTCGTTTTGGCAGTAAAGTACTTGTTGAGAGATGTTTTCCCAATATAGGAGTGTTTTTTACTTGTTTCTCATTGATTTTTAACATAAAATGGGGAATGTAGTTATGTATTTTTACAGTCTTTGTGTATGTGTACACTGTAGAGTCTGTCAACATGAAATTTTCTCTGAGTTAATAATAGTCTGAATCTCATATTAACCTAAAAGAAAATTATGTGAGGCTATTTCCTTATCATAGCAGCAACTTTTCAGAATGTTTTAGTCTTTGCCATTAATGTTATTGTTCCCCTCCACCACCAAATACTTCAGAAAATCTTATTCATTTATCCTCTTTGTCATATCACCATCATTTTTACATGCTAAGGTGATTCCAAGAGTTTATTGTAAATCTGCAGAGTACTTCAGGTAATTGCAGTGGTATCTGAGATATGAGTATACAAATGATATTCTTAATTGTTTTCCTACTATATCCCCCTGATGTTAATTTATTATTTGGACTGTTTTCAGAATTAGGAGACATGATTGTGGTGCTGACTCCTTGGTGGATCAGAAAGAGATCACAGCAAAAAGCTGAGAAAGCAATTCCTTTTTAAATTTGTCTCGAATTGTAATAGTTAACTCCATTTCTAAAGGGAAGTTCTGTAGCTTCCCAGGAGAAATCCTTGACTTGTAAATATGAGAGAATGTAAATATGAAAGAAGTTTTGGTAAGGTGCTTTCCTTGACCAATGAAAGTGTTCTGTGTTTGTTTGTTTTCATACTTTGGGAGACTGTGCTGCAGAGACACAGAGACACAGACTGTCACACAGACAGACAACCTCTCCGGCTAGCTAGCTTGGCTGGAGGGAGAAAGATTTGTTCTCTTCTTGATAATAAAGCCTTCTGATTTCAATCTGTGAGCATGGGTCCTTCTGTGGAAGGGTCCTTGCATAGGGCAACATCATTTCTACACATGACTAAAATTTCTTCATCTGGTTCTGTCAAAAGGTATAAAAATTTCACCTTTTCTTTCTTTTTTTTTCTTTTACTATGGAGAAAAATAATTTATAAAATAATTTTTAAGAAATTCTTCTACTTGCAAGGATGACTTTAGCACTGAGGATATCAGGGAGGTTTTTGTGCCTAAGAGTGGAGCTGTCATTTAAACTTTATATCCTTTAAACTTTATATCCTATTAAACTTTATATGCCTTTATAAAAAAGGGAGGAAAAACAAAGTGAAAGCACAGACTTTGAGTCAATATGTTTTGGGTTACATGTAAAGTTTCTGTAGTGTGGGATTTGCAGGGACAGCTTCTGTGAGAAGACACTAGGAGCTGTTTGTATGTCAGAAAGGACCAGTTTCAGACAGCTCCAAAATGGATCTGGCACTGCTCAAACTGAGCCAGTCAGCCATGTTTTATCTGCAATAAAGTATTTGATAAAGGGTGAAAAAAGAATGTACACCATCTGTGAGAGAGAAGGATGAGGAAAATGTGAAAGAAACAACATTAATTACTGAATTAAGAGGGGGAGGAGTTGCTCCATCTCCAGAGCAGAAATTCCCCTGCAGTTAGTGGAAAACCATGTTGGAGCAGATGCAGCCCATGGAGAGTCAATGCCAGAGCAGCAATTGTAGCCCATGGGAGCCCCACACTGCAGAATTCTTTTTCTGAAAGCTGCATGGAAAGGATCCACACTGGAGCAGTTCTTGAAGGATTTTGTCCCATAAGAAGGATCCTATGCTGGATCATGTGGGGAAATGGAGTAGAAGAGAGGACCTGTTATGGACTGACTAAAGTTCCTATTCCCCATTTTCCTGTACTTCTCAGGGTGTGAAGAAAGTAGAATTTTAAAAATTAATTTGAGCATGGGAAAAAAGAGTGTTGGGGTGAAAAAGTATTTAGTTTTGTTTCAATATCTCACACTCTCTTATTTCTATCCTACTCTGTTTTCAATTAGCAATGAATTAAATTAATCTTCCCCAGTTTGAGTTGGGTTTTTTGCTCAAGTTAGTACTTGTTGATTGTTTTTCCTGCCCTTATCTTTACCTACAAACTTTTTTTGTACATTTTCTCCTCCAGTCCTGACGAGAAGGGGGAACAAGAGAGCAGCTTGGTTCATGCCCAGTGGCCAGCAAATGTCAACTCGCCAAATCATATTGCTGCAAGTCAGTAAAGAGTGTGGGAAATAGGTTTGATGCTCTTGTAGAATACTTGTGCATAGGATCTGCACTATGCACTTATCTCTAGAGAAAGGTTAAATTACTTTTTTTAAGAACAGCAGCTTTAAAACACAGTAAAACTACTTTTTAAAACAGCTGCAAAAATGTCTCTGTGCAGCACTTATAAAACTGTAACAAAATATATTTACATAATCTCAGTTGCAGCATTTGAAGTACAAATAAGCAAGGTTACTGGCTTTGTTATAAACACCTAGTCCTACAGGCCATGAATAAATCATATTCCAATGTCACGTAAAATTATAATCTAGAACAGGAAGGTTTATTAATAGCCTACTTTTTACAAAGAGTAAAGAACAAAAGTAATTAACTGCAAGTAGTCTTAACATGCGCAGACAGAAAAATGAGGCAAATTTTAAACAATTTCTTGAAGACCTGTAAGTCACAAGAACTTGTGAAACCCATCAGAGAACACTTTAAATGAAATTTTTGTAAAAAGAAAATATTCTCTGTTTTGGAGAGAAATATATTCTAGCATTGCTTAATTGACACTTTTGAGGAAATGTAGATGAGTTCATTTGTGTCTTTTACTCCTGGATAAGACTGTACACCTCAAAATTATCTAAAGTCAGTAGAGGTACATGAATTTCAGTATCTCTGGGTATCCCAGTATTTTAATATTCTGCAATTTATAATACAATTTATATTTGTAATATAAATTAATATTCTGCATTCTGTTCTAACATTCTACATTCTACGTTGTACATTTCGTTTGGCTTAATTAATTATATCAAAATACTTCGTTTAAAACTTATGCAGTATTCACTTAGCATTGCTCCATGTTTAGCAGGTAACTAATGCACTGTACCCAGGTAGGACATCATTCTGATGGGATTGTTCTTGCTCTACACATCCCTTTTGATGATGTGGGCTCTGGGAGCTACAATTCTTAAATATTCTACCCAATGGAAGGAAAATTGGACCTAAAATATAATTCCTACACAAAATGTAATACAAGGAACATTGAATGCCTCCTTGGGTTGATGACTTATTAAATGAAGAATTGCAAATCTGTGAGAACTTTAGCATTTAGATGTTTCAGAAATTGATTTTTGTACCTGTTGGACTATGATAGAAAGCAAAGGATAGATCAGAAAATGGTTTCTAAAGAGCAAAGAATTAATATTTAAACAATGGAATACTTCATTAAAGCTAGCTAAAAACCTAATCTGTACAAATATTAAAATGAATAAAAAATGTAATGTTGTCTGACATATGTCCTGCATATTTGTTATGAGACTGTGCATTCATGAGCTAAATATTACCTGAAGAAATATCAGAAAAATTAAGACCATTAGCTAAAATATAATCAGAAGAGTAGCTTATTGAGATGATCAGACATTTAAAAAATTTTCACTAGGTGTGGGGCTTTTTTTTTTTTTTTAATTTTGGACAGCTTTTCCTTAAGAAAGATAATGACAAAAAAAACCCCAAAACCACAATTATCTGAACTGAACAAATAAAAACATGTCATTTCTGCCCTAAAATTTGACAGCACAGCACATTGCCACAGCAATGAATTCTGTTCATTGCTGTAAACAAACAACTAAGAAAAAAAGGCCAAACAGAAGCGCATAACAGCATCAGGGAAAAGCAATCTTCCAGTTCAGTACAGTTTATTACTGAAGTATTAAATATTATTAAGTATTCTACTCAAGATTGTCTATAAAACAGGGAATGTTTTGAAAATTCCTGTTTCTTTTTAGTTTCCTTCCACTTTCCCCAGCCCTTGACTATGGAAATGTTATTTTAATTTAAACTTCTCTTTCTAAAACTGAAACATTTAGCTTATATATTAAAGAAAATGGCCGAGTAGTACCTTGGTTAGAAGACCAGAACTATCAAAGTTGATTGTACATAAAGTTCTGAATATTAGTTATATTCCTTATCTCCAGTCCCTCAGCAATTCTGGAGTGGCTTTTCTTGCCTAACTAAGGAAAGCACACTAGATTCAAAGGCCTTTCTTGACCTTCATCATAATTGTCACTTAGACTGTAAGCAAAAGCTTACAAAATAATTTTAGGCCATCAAAAAATAATTTAATTTGAGAAATAAGATCAAAAAGACAATAAGAACTTCTGATGCCTTAAGAAATATTCTTAGTCTAAGAGAAAGTAAGCTTTCCAGAGAAAGACATGAAGAATAAATTAGAAACAAAGTAATTGTAATATAGTGGGTTGGCTTGGGTTTATTTAATAACTATTTATAGTACAAGGAACAAAATCAATGGTTAGATTTTTTAAGTATTGCTAGATTTTTTTAAGTATGGCTAGATTTTCAATGCTCATGTCCTTTAAACAACAATTACTAGCCCCAAATAGCTACAGCAGAAGAGTCGGGCCACCAAAATTACATCAAGATATCAGTAAGAAGACACGGCCTCCAATTCCTTCAACCTGCTTATCTATCACTGAAACACATTTTTTCAACACCAACTCCCCATTCTGATGTTGCTATCATATTATTCATTTCACTGTTGAATGGTATTAATTTAAATCAGAGGGTGAAAATGCAATAAATAAGGTATCTACTTTAACTAGCAAATGTAGCAGGTAAATAACCTTTCACTAGTGTCTCCTAAACCAGAGGAAAAAAAAATTAAGAAAAACTGAGATGGCAGAAACTACCTAAGAAAATAGGCACAGAAAGAAAACCCCAAAACCAAACCCCAAACAAAGTAACAGCACTCTAAACACTACTCTTAATGATTCTTCATAGCTGTTCTCATACCACTCTAATTTTCACTAACTTGTGGCAATAAATGGTGGCAACAGTCTGGATAAGAAGTATCTTCTTCTAATTTGTGTTAAAACATGCTAAATTGTTTCAATATTATTCCTGTTAGTGTATCTACAATTTACAATATTTTTTAAAAATATCATTATCTGTGATCAAAATGAGATTTCTGAAATAAAGGTTGAAGCTGAGTGAAGAATCAAATATTGGGAACATAAGAATAGACTTTCACCATCTTTATAAACTGTGAATGTGGATGAGAAAAGTTCAAACTAAGACTGACCAGTAGAATTTCAAAAATTTTAAGGCAGCCTTACAAAAAGAAATGAGAATAAATACTGAGTAGCAAAGTCATACCCTGCAGCCCTCTAAGGGTCAATGGATCTAGACTGGATAATGAAAAAAAGGTTAAAATGAAGAAACAAACCAAACAAATCCTAAACCAGCAATAGACACTGTATCTTCGTCTATTTGAAAGTTACTCCTGGATTCAAGAGCAGTGATTGACATATTGTCACCAGGAAGAACAGAAAATAACATTTCCTAATTTTAACCTCACTATTAATAGCTTATGCTTTTAGTATTAGACCCAGACAATGTTGAACCAAATGTAAAGGGGAAAAAAATCTAGGACTAGTGGAGAAAATACTTCTTTGATCTACACCTGATTTACTAATTGGCCCTTTTTTTTTTTTTCTAGTGGTTTTCTACAAAATCAAGAATAAACAGTTTTGAGGAAGAAATTCTTCAGAGACCAAAATTTATTTGTATGTGCATGGTCCTTTGCTCAATAGTAGAAATAAATAATATTTAATTATTTAGTATCTGGGAAATAAGGAACAGAAATAAGTTCAGAAAGGAAAAGGAAGAGCAGTAGATCACTTTATTTTTCTAGGATGGGTTATAAAAAGCTCAGCTTTTGTTCAATCTCAGAGTTCTTTAGTAGGCAAAAACCAGTTTCAGAAAGTCAGGGTTTCCCAGGATAGTATGTGAAGGGTGAACAGAATTAGACTTACCAGGGAGTATAACAATATGATGGAAATCATCAATTTTCAGCACTAGAAAGAGTTGTCATTTTTTTACTTGTTTGTTTTTATGGATTTTTTTGAGAAAACTTGTCTCATTTTTTGTGTTTTGTTAAGATATTTTTCCTTTCTGCCTGGTTAATCCCCCTTTCCCAAGATTACCCCCAAAATCATGTAACTCTTTCAGCCAGGGGAATGGAATGAAAAATAAGTAAAGAAGAATCACTAATTTGTTTCATGGATCTAACTTTAAGGGTACAGCAATTTTGGGGTGAAATACTGGAATCAACAACTTCAGAAATCCGATTGTTTCCATATTTTCATATACTGGGGTGTTTGAACATATATCTTTAATGACAGTGCAAGACAACTAAGTCTTCAAAGCTGGCGTTTTGCCTGATCACTTCAGTTTTGGATTTTAGCCTTTTAATGTGTTCTCTCGTGAGTATTTTACTAACCAAGACAAAACCTCTTTTTCTAGTGGTTTTGGTTTTTGGTTTTTTGGTTTTTTTGTGGTTTTGGGAGGGTTTTTTGAGACATAGTAGTAGAGATAAACAATGTATTCAGAAGAAATCCTATATTTGTAATATAAATTTACTGCTATGTATTTACATCAACACTCCCTTCCTCTGCCACCCCACCCCATTTTTAGATATTAGTGCTCAGGGATCAGCATCTTTCTGAGAGAAACATGCAGTTTAGCATAGTATTAGGAGGTTGATAAATGTAGCACAGCATGAGATTCTCTTTATTCTAAATTCTGGTTAAAATATGCTAATAATTTCAAATGTTATTCTACTATTAGTTCATCTAAGGAAATATATTTTGCATTTATATGAGATAATTAAAATATGTTTACACATAAAAAAATACAGGGTCTTTTTTTAGGTTAAGATCAAACTTTAACCAGAATTTAATGTCTATCTTGACATTTCGCTTGAACATTAATAAAAAGAAGAAGGATACTTTCATATATTTTTATGAACATACTAGTTTGCTCACAGATTAGCAGATGAAAACTGAGGTATACGAAGGAGGTAGTTGTGTTCTTTAGTTTCATACATAGCATAAAGAAAAAATACAGTGCTTGATTTTTCTGCTTTCCAGAATTTAACTGGTGGGACTTTTGTAACACTTAATCAGGTACAAAGGTTTTTGGGAAACTAGGAGAAGCAAGTCTGTTACATGTCTAAGTCAACATGTGGTAGAAAACAGCCCAAGAATAGTGCAGCATTCTCAAGGTACTGTACTGCTCCTCTGATACTGAGAATTTTTATCTCTATTTGAAGGATACATCCTTGTTACCCTAATTTTACAGTAAAACATCTTAGGGGTTTTTGTCTGCTTGTTTACTTTTGTTATTGACTGGTTTGTTTAGTTGGTTTTAATATGGGTTCTCTTCATAAATTTTCTTGACTTCACTGTATTGTGTTTTATCTCATTTATGATATCACTTATGTGATGATTTTAAGACCCTACATGGATTCTTTATCTTTCATTCTTAATTTGGGGATGATTTTAATGTATAATTGAAGCATATGGCACAGGACTTTGTTAACAAGAACCTCTTAGAGTACCCAAAGCCACACAGTAAACATGCCCATGCTTTCCAATCAGAAAAATCAATGTTATACAAAGGACAGAAGATCAAAACTAAACTCCTGTAAAATGTAAAGCAATAGGGGTTTTTTTATGTGGAAGATGTGAAAGGGTGGATGTGCATATGTACAGACAAAGATCTCCCATATATATCAGAACTCTATTTATCAGGCTCAATTTTAACACAAGTAATTGAATTAGCAAGGAGATTTTCACCTGTACATTTTTGAGAAATTATTGTTATGATGGCATCTGACATGAATAGACTGACCTTTCAGATCAAAGTCACAAGGAAAGAGCCCACAGGATCCCTGAGATTGATGCATGGCCTCATTACTGGAGATACGGAAAAACTAATTGCTGCAATGTCTCAGGAAGACCATTGAGTGCATCTTTCCCATATCCAAGATAGGAGTTCTAGCTAGGAAGGAGGCACATTCATGCTGCCACTTTCATTATTCCCCTGCACACAACTTGCAAGCAAACTAAATCTGGGTGTTCGGTTTTGTTTTTCTACCCTCTTTTAAAAATCCAAACAAACACTAAGTGTGAAATGACAACCCTATCACAAAAAAAAAAAAAAAACAAACCCAAAACACAATGCTGAAGAAGTACATTTTGTGGTCAGTCCTACAGATAGCTTCATTTAAATGCACCTACAGTGTGGTTTACTTTTTCTTTGTTATTGTAGCACGTAATGTGATTTGATAAGAACAGTTTCCTCTGCTGTTCACCTCTATCAATGCAGTACTTGATTAAGTGATTCTTATCAGGTACTATAGGAACATCACCCAACAGGGGTCACATTTACATGCTCTACTGGAAAAGAACTTTTAGTTGTTAAGTGCTCTAATAGTTCACAACCTGCTGTGAAACATATGTGAAGAGACATTAGCCACCTACATGTGCTAGGAATGTAAGGAAGACTGAAAGACTGTTGTACAAAACTGGCAAAATAATTGAAATTTAACAAGGAACTTCTCAAGGCAGAAAATGACCTCGTCTTGCAGTGTCACTGAATTTCCACTCTTCATCAGATGGCTCAAAAAATGAAACAGTAAGAGCACAAAGAGAAAACCAATCTTACTGAGTAGTATTTTTTTATTGACCACTGATTATCTCTAGATGTGGGTTATTACATTGTTTCAGTGTAAAATATTCAAAGCAGCATTCACAAGCTGACTTGGAATTTTTGTTTTTCCAACAAAGCAGAGATGGAAAATTCTTTCATTGCATAGAAAAAAAGTGAATTTAATGAGAAGTGAGACAAGTAAAAAGTAATTCTACACTCTTTTGGTAAAAAAACCTGATTAATTCAAGCTCATTTGGAGAGGCACTCATATACTGTAGCCTCTGGTCCTTCCACTAGATTATGTTGACCTTCGACAGCAAATCTTGCTGATTCAGCAAAACCTGGCTGATGCCTATATTGTATTGGCTAAAATTTTGTTAACAAAAGTAGTTACTGGAATGTACTGTGCCAGTTTTAACTTGCATGATTTTTCTCAAAGTGTGGTTAACAAGCCTTATGCTATAATCTACATGTGACCACATTTCTTCTTGCCCAAAAAGTGTTGCCCATTTAAATCTATTTTACACATTAATAAAGTAGACATAAAGAGAACTTATGGATCCTATTACCGAGTCAATTAAATGTAAGATGATGTGTACCTTAAAGTAAGCATAATCTTGGAGTTGTCAATTTGCTTAGTTTAACTGTATATTGTAATGCATTTTAGATGAGATAACTACAATTAATCATGCTTTACATATATACTAGGCAATTATTAGCTCAAGTACGCTTTTTGCAAGGAAGTTGGTATTTTCATCAAATGTTAACACATTTCTAAGCTCAATTTTCATTCAAGTTTTACCAGGTCCTTTTTTTTTTTAAATCCTCTTAGTAAAATTTGATTTGGAAGTTGGTATAGAAAGTTTTATTTCTGCCAACATGAAGTAAAATTTGATATAAATGTCAGAGGTTCAATATCAGTCTTAGCATGAGAAAGTGTGATTTAGGCAAAGAGCAATGCCTCCTTCTGTGACATAACATCTGCTGGAGCAGACCAGAGGTTTCAATGCTGTCAGACTCTCGGCAAAACATCCAAAGAGATGTTTAGGGAACAGGGATAGGGTGAAAAGCATTTCCAGAAACTGGTACATGGTGTATATTTTTGGCTGTTACAGAATTTTTCTCAATAACTGGGACACAATATTTGTTGTCTTCCATTATTATGCTCACCTTCCTTGTTCCGTATTCAAAGCTGAAAGATTCAAAGTTGAAGGAACCCACGTTCTGTTTCCTTATAATCTGCCTGACTTCCTTCTTTTCCCATGATATGGGTAAGAATATTATCCTTCACATGGAAGCATATTATTATAGTATATGTGATAATAGTGTTTTTTTCATTCATCAAATCTGCATAATCTTTAGAGTCCTTCATTTGGTTGTACAGTCTATATAGAAATATGTGTAAAAAGCCCTGGTAAAGAGAAATCTTAAAGAGTTTATGAGATTTCTGCTGCCTCACCCTCTGGGTTGGGGATTTCAGACATTATTTCAGTGGGAAATCTAAATTCTCCAAGATGTACTTTTTGCATTTTGTTTGTCCTGAAAGACAGGATGGGTTACAGATTTCAAAGAGGTTATTGCTACAGTGTGGTGAATAACTCTTCTGTCTGGTCTTAATTAAGAATTAGCAGAGAAAGTATTGTGGTTGATTTGCACATTTATGTAAATTGCTATAGGGAGAGTCTTCATACAGGATTGTCATATTATAATAACAGGGAAAGAAGAGTTGTATCCACTTCTAGAGTAAAACACTTGTAAAAATGACAGATATGAGTAGATAAACCATCTATACATAATCCAAGATGACAGGGCTGAAACTGTTCCCTGAAATAAACTAAGTATCAATAATCTCGAAAAGAAAATGAGTCTGGGAAGATTAGGATCTAAATGAAACCTGGAATAAATCCCAAACAAGGTTGTGAGTATAAAGAATGGCATTCTTCCGCAGCCAGATGCTCTTTTTAGTGATAACAGAGGTGGTATTGAAGAGGTACAAAAAAACTTAGGTAATTTATCTACAGCTTCTCATCTGGATGAAACAGGAGAAGAGAGTGTTCTTTCAGGTTTGACATTGAGGTAAACAGAGGAAATTACTTTCTCATCTTTTATGTCACCTGTTTATTTAAAAATCTTCGTAACTGGATGGGGAAAGTAGTTTTAATATGCATTTATTTAAATCTACCTTCTTGCAAACAATTATAAAATAATTGGTAAATATTAAAGCACTATATCTCTTTCGGATGACCTGTAGCTGAAAGCTAGAATACAGGAGCACACTGGGACACCTTAGAGCTCCAGAATATTGTCTCAGTTAAGAGTAGCAGTATACACCTGCAGCTGCTTTGTTATTTGGGAGCCAGTAACAGAGTCTTCATTTTGGAAGAGGTTCTGATGACTGCTGCTAGCCATTACGACACTGGCCATACATTAGCATCAGCCATTTTACTTTCAGACTCGATACTTTCATTTACCTTTAACTGGAAAGACAAAGGTTACTCCTGAATAGTTTATTATAATAGGGAGATAAATACAAAAGAATCATTAAACAATGGAAACTGCTACTTATGAACAACTGTCACAGTGGACTCAAGGTCTTGACATTCTAGCTCGGTTTCTTTCTGCTTTCATGAAAATGCAGAGACAACAAGTGTTCAGCACAGAGAGCAGTGAATTTTAACAATGCAGGAAGAATTTCAGGTAAATTCATTGCATTTTCCTTCAAGTTGCTATTGGAAATATTTTGAGTCCAGGAGAGTAGTAGGTTTTAAAAAATACATAGAAAATCCATATGTTTTAAAGTCACAAACATCACATTTTCTCTGTATGAGAACATAACAAAAAAATATCCAAGCAGCAAAAAACTGTTTCTGGTTGGGGCTAAATATCTTGTCTGGTTGGGGTCCTGTCTCTTCCTACTTTTTCTCCTGAAATAAACAGAAATCCCTTTTTTAAAAAAAAGGCATTATTACGAAGTCTGACACATGTCTAAATAACTTCTTTGATAACTCTACCAATATTTTCACTCTTAACTCATTCATGTGGGAAATACACATCCTTTCCTTTCAAAATTTTTTTGCTAGTGGAGTCAGTTGTAAAACACTGAACTAAATCATATCTTACTTTCAGGATCTTACTGTAGCAATATTAACAAAAACTAAGATCTAGTCTCCTTTCCCAAGATTTGCCTCAGCTAATGACTTTTGCTTTCAATATTTCCCAGGGTGAAAAGTAGAATCTGACATTTTTAAGTTGAACAGACCTTAGACACATGTTAAGGATTGCTTTTATTACTTTCCTGTCAATCCTGTTCCATAAACTATTGCCAATGATTATCTTTCACTTTTCATTCCAGCCTTCATCTCCACTGCATTTAACATTTACTTGGCCTCCTAGAAAGACACAGCAGTATTGTATATGTATTATTATGCTTTTAAGTAATATCACTGAGAAATTATAGAAAATCAAAAAATAAATTCTTATGTTGGTTGTCTAAGCTTGCTATGCTTTTGGCATCTCAAAAGAGTCTTTCAGAGGCCAAAAGGCTCTTAAAACTTGCTGAGAGAAAGAAATTTCTGCTTTTTATATACACATTTATACATAGACATATACATACATTGTAGTCAAGGATCCTTCATGTTTTTGTAAAACTTTGAAGGCCTCATGCTGCTTATCCTACTTTGTATGAGACACAGAGTACAGCCACAGATGAAAACTATGTGATGCTCCTGTGCTGTGCAGAATCCCTTCCTGGCCCGAGGTGGAGGCATTATTGGGTATGAAGGGAAAGGCAAGTCTTTCTTCTGTGTCACCCTGAAAACAGGAAAATCAGTCACATCTTCACTCTTAACAGTGTTCATTTTTCTTCCTTTTACTTCTGTTCCAAGGGACAGATAGTTCTATGTAAAATAGAGAGAGATTCACATTGTAGGTGGTAACTACGCAGCCCTCAGGGCAAGAACAGAGGAAAATGACAGGAAACAGAGCAACATGGCATTACCAAAACCAAGAAAGAAATTGAGAGAAATGCATTTAAGTCAACTACTAAAATACATGTCAAGCAATCTTTGAAAGGTTAAAAAAAATCCAGGAATCCTCACTTTGTCTAGGCAGTACTTATTGGTATGACAATAGCTGTCAGCTAGTACAATTTTTAAATTTTGCTTCCTTTCTTTTCATAACTTAACTAATTCATCTTTATTGCATTCACTGCTCATTTTTTCGTGTCTCTTCCTACTTTTTCTCCTGAAAGAATAATGGGTAATATATTCCCACCTTCTCTCCTGCAATGATGTCTTTTGCTGCTAAACATGTATGTGAGAATGCTATTACTGTTTAGATGCCAAATATAAAGTGGAAAGCAACAGAGTGGTGTGAAAATGCTGTGCTCTGCACTGGGGTGGCCTCACTTTGAGTCCTGGGGGCAGTTTTGGGCAACAAAGATAAGAAAGAGGTTAAGCTATTAGAGAGCATCCAAATGAGAGTAACGAGGATGGTGAAGGGTCTGGAGGGGAAGCCATATGAGGAGTGGCTGAGGGCACTTGGTCTGTTCAGTCTGGAGGACACTGAGGACAGGCCTCATTGCAGTCTGCAAATTCCTCTTGAGACAAAGAAAAGGGGGAGACACTGATGTCTTTTCTGTGGTGACTGGTGACAGGACCTGAGGGAATGGCCTGAAGTTGTGTCAGGGGAGGTTTAGGCTGGATATCAGGAAAAGGCTTTTTGCCTAGAGGGTGTTTGGGCGCTGGAATAGACACTGGAACAGAACCCAGGGCAGTGGTCAGAGCACCAGCCTGACAGAGCTCAAGTATTTGGACAACACTCTCAGGCACACAGGGTTTCTGGAGAGGTCCTGTAGGGCCCAAGAGTTAGATTCAATGATCCTCATAGTTCCCTTCCAACTCAGCATATTCTGTGATTGTGTGATTTTCCTGTTTACTTAAACTTTTTTCTTTCTTAGAGCAGACAACATCCAGTACATAAGGCTTTAGACTTTTGGATGTGGAGAAAGATCTACAGACAGGAATGGCAGAGTATCCTGCAACAATTCTGTCATTCCCATACCATCTCCACAGAGGAGAATATTCTGTTAGGCCAAAACTTGCCTTAGAATTCCTCTGATGTTTCGTAAAATTTGTGGCAACACTTGGTAAGCTAGAATTCCAATCAATAACTAACTATTATTTCACTAATTAGATAATTTGAAATAAAATTTTACAAATAAGTAATCATGTTGGTTTCCAGTATTCCTCTTTAGTTCCTAAATGGCTTTAAACTCTCCGAAAATTAATTTAATACTGATAGCTAAGTGAATAAGTGATACAAAAATCATACCTAAAGAATTATTCTTAAATGATATATTTAAGCTAAAGAAACCTCTCAGGCAAGTTTCTCAGACTTAAAAAAAATCTACTTTTTTTTTTAAAGTTGGATGTGAACATAGTGATCAGAGAACTCTGAGACATTTCAAGAGATGAAAGTATATTTTATAATTTATAAAGGTTTTTTGCCAATTATGTCATAGTAATAGTGACTTATGTAATAACTCTGGATTATTAATCTTATTTTTATCTCGTACTTTTCTTTCAAACTTCAAACCACATTATACTTTGTAGGTGCTTTTGGTAGCCCCTGGAAAAATAATGATGGTAATGATTTTCTTTCTGTTTGTTATCCAGTGGATGAATTTGCACTGAAATAATAGGTCAAATCTGACAGAAGTAGAACAAAGTAGGAAATGTGTTATGTACTGTCCTTGACAATGCCAAGAATTCTAACATACTCTGACTTTAAATTTTGTGATTCAGAATTCCCTGCAGACTTCTTAATCAAAATGTCAGTGTTCATAACTGTATCTTTCAATTTTGGCATCTTTTTGGTATCTAATGCTATTAATACTTTCAGCATTAATTCATGTAAAACTCTATTAGGTATGTATGTTAATATACAGTGTAACCATTTGGTATATTTACAAGAAGCGTTATTAATATTTCTCACTAAATATCGAAGAGCTAAATCTATTAATTTTGAAAAATGACTGGGAAGATGAGTAAAAGATGAGTAAAAGTCAAATATAGACAAAGGACAACAAAATACAAAGCAGTTTTAGAGTGTTACAGCTATTCTTGTCAGTTGGCAAATACCAATGTTTATGAACTTCTGTAAAAAAGCCAGAATGGTAAAAGGGCCAAATTGGCATTAGGGATGTGTTTAAAACTCAAATTTAATTCAGGTGGTTATTTAGTGCTATCAAAATAGGTAGTTAGAGAAGAACTTTCTTGTTATATTTGATTGTAATATGATAAAAAGCTATTGCATTGCCTTTGTGGTTTTTGACTTCTCCCTGAAGGGAGAATTTTCTTGTAATTTTCTTGTAATTTTCTTGCAAAGCCTGACCTCTGTTTCAGAAATCATACTATTTTGATTTACTCTGGAGTTACAAGAGGAGTTCCTCATTCAGCAAAGCTGGTTTTTCACCCTGCTTGCTTAATTTGCAACATGGGGGATTTGTTTGGTCCTGTGCTTTTAAAAAGTAGTTCTTAAAAACTGATCTACTAATGGACTCCCAAGCCCAATAAAGAGATTCCCAAAGGACACTGCTAAGTAGCTTCCTGAATAGCTTAATATTTGCTCTCTTGAAATCTAGGATAGCAACTCTGCTGATCTTTTTCCCCCTTATAACAAAAATTTTTAAACTCAGCCAGATCTTGATCACTGTGGCAAAGACTGCCAACCTACCAGCATATCTCTCATGAATCCTTTTCTTTTCACAAATAACAAGTTGTGGAGAGCACTTTTTCTAGTTGCCTCACTGAATACTTGTGACAATAAATTATCTTCAATGAATTTCAGGAATTTCCCAGATTTGCTTATCACAGCAGTATTGCATTTCCAGTCTTGGAAGTTAAAAGCTCCAATAAAGGACAAGGACAATGTAGTAATTTCTTGTGATTCCCTATAGAATACATCATCAGTGCTGGCCTGGTTATTAATCACAGACACACATTACAACATTTGCATTGTTTTCCATCCCTTATTCCTCATCCAGAGGCTTTCAACTACATAACCCTTAACTGTAGGCCCTATACAGTCAAAACTTTCCCTTGCCTATAGTGGAATTCTTCTACCTTTCCAGCCCTGCCTGTCCCTCTTGAGTAGCTCTTCATTCCAGTACTCCAGTCATGGAACTTATTCTACCAACTCTCACTAATATCAATGAAATAACAGATTTTCTAACAGACCAACACTTCCAGTTCTATTCTCGTATTATATGGTTTGTTGTATGACTTTTGTTTTAGGTGTTCCCTGGATAAGTATAAATGCTTGCATTAGCATTGTCACCCTGAGGTGATGCCATGCTAAACTTTGGCTTATCTTTAGCTCTCCTGATGTTATTATTTATCTCCCCATAAATTGTAGTTCGAAGTCCCATTAATCAGTCCTGCCAGCTTAAAAGCAAAGACACATTTACCCCATCGGGACACATGAATCCCATCAGGCCCCAGGACACTTTGCGCATGAAAGCCTCTTATATCAAAATAAAAACCAAAGTTCTGGAAGAGGCACCAGTCCTGGAGCTGGGTTTTGATGCATACCTGTATCTTCCAACATATGCACACCTCTATCTTCCCCATTAATGGATTGATTAAGGAGAACACCACCTGTGCTCCTGAATAATTTCTGCCAGGGCTCTGGAATGTCTTTTGATTGACCTTAGATTTCTTATTGCAGTTTAATTTGTACCCATGTTATAGAGCAGGAGTGTGTCATAATTGAAAGACTGTAATGTGCTCATCAATTGTCTGGTGACAACCTTGATTTGGGTCCCAGGTAGACAGAAGAGTTCCCTAAAAAGAGAGCCCAGTCTGCAGGTGGATGCCTTCATTCTGCTCAGGTGAGAGCCACCTATGACCATAACATGACCTTTCTTCTCAGTGCTAGTCTTAATGCAGCTCTTGGCAAAACTGGTTGGTAAATCTGGTCGTGGTGAAAGTAGTTACAGAGATTCATCCTTTTCTACGTTGTCATATCCTTCTTCAACCATTCACAGAGCCTAATACCTATTCTGTAGAGCTATAAGAGGGCAAAGGTAAGGGATGGAGAGGGAAAGGAGGTGTTCTTCTGGCAGACCCACAAACTAATCTCCTTCTCCTTTGTCTTGGATGTGATTTCATGGTTCATCCTATATCGTCTGCCCATGCCCAGAAAAATGAACTTTTTCTGTGCCTTTAAATTGAGCCTGAGAGGGGAGAGAGAAAAAAACAGCCAGAGGAACTTTTTTGTTTTTGTAACAATTCTACAAGGTCAGGGTGCGGCAGCAGAGAGAGAAGGAGGCACCTACTTTGCTTTTCAGCAGGCTCTCAGGTTTTTTTTTCTTCAGAGAGAGACGGAGATTTTTTCCTGGGACTTCGGGTTTCTTTTTGTTTTTCCCTCTTCTGGACTCGTTCAGAACATCGGAACATTGGGCCCCTCTGAGAAGTTTCTTCATCTGCCGGAAAGGGGGGAGCCCCTTCCCCCTGGCGCCCCGGGAAGAGGAGAGGCCACACTGGCTTTTTGCCAAAGGTTTTCTTCTCTCTCTCTCTCTCTCTCTGCAGCGAGGGATTTTTGTTATTATTTAGAATTATCGTTCTTTTCCTGTGTGTTTTTTTGTTTTGGTAAATAAATAGTTTCTTTCTCTTCACTTTCCTCCGGGGACATTTTCTTTCCCAAACCTGGTGGGGGGGAGGGGTACACAGGTACCTCTGGCCTGCTTTCCATCAGGAGATATCCTTCTCTGAATTTGTCTCAAACCAGAATATCCTTATCCCTAGTAACACCATCTTCATCCTGACACAAAACAGATACTGGACCTACCTATGTTAAATTGACTTGAGTGTATCAGAACATATCAGACCATGTCTCCACTGATCAATCTCCTTCTCAGACTCTGAAATACTCCTCAGTCTGCCCTCCTTCTCCCAAAGGTCAGCGACCAAGCAGAACAGTTCATCTACCTGAGTGTACCTCCCAAAAATATTCCTGTTATCATCCATCTCCAGGCACATCCTGCAGCCTGAAACCTAGGTGGTTGCATGCCCTGACAGATTCTTTGTCTGTGTGTCTGTATTGGTTCTAGAAGCTCTGAAGAAGCAGAGGACATGGGTTTTTTGATCATCATGTTGCTACATACTTGCCTGCTGCATTTATTAAAATTAACTGGACTGATTTTTTAAATCTGTTTTAATCCCCTGAACTGATAGGTGCAGACTGAGTCCCTTGGTGGCTTGAACAATAAATAAGTCTGGTCTGACCAACTCAGAGAAGAGTGCCTGTTTACCTCTTCATATGTATTCCTCATATTGCTTTTTGCCACTGCCACCACTGCTGCTCCTCACACTCCTCCAGTACAGCATTCCTTGCAGTTCGGTGAAGCATCATGTGAAGAGAACTGTAAAATACATATTTTTATAAGACAAGATGACAAATTTTAAGATTCTTCCATGGCTGGAAATACCTGTGATAGAAGGCATTATATAAAACTTGAAAGGTTTTGATATAAATTACAAAAGGTGCACTTATTTTAAATATATACCATTACTTACTGCTAAGTGAGTAAGAACTTCAAACAAGATTTATTTTCCAGGATAAGTGATAGCCCTCCTCACATGAGAATTGTTTCTGATATGACTCTTCCTGTTATTTTTTAAAAAAGAATAAATGCAAAGAAAAGTCAATTTTTGGCTGCCATCTTGTGTGATGAGACCACTCCCTATCAGAGAGGCAGGATGAGCCATAAGCACTTTCCTTGACTGCCTGTTTTCAAATTGTGAAAATATGATTTGTGTTCAGAGTATCAAAAACATACTTTTAGAAAAAAGTAGACAAGAGGAGGCATAATACATAAATTTATAAGTTTGAAAATAGTTAGATCCTCCTAACTAAAATCATTATTTGTGCACCTTTAGTGCAGAGATTTTTTAATAACAAATTAATGGTTTCCTGTTTTAAAAAAAAACAACAACCTGTAGGACAGGCAAGCCCTTATCTGTGACTCACATGGGTCTTGGAGAGTACTGAGTAGAGTTTAGGTCATGCCTATTCACTTTTTATTTGACACTTTTTACTGCAGTCTTTTCTTTGAAATAACTGCATTTTATTTACACTGTGATTTAAAGACAGGAGGGGGCATTGCTGACTGTTGCATAAGAAGAAAGGTGCAACTCCTTAACTTTGCTTCCTGTCTTTGTGCTTTCAGACACGTGTGAAACACACATCGAAGTGTGTGATGATGGGCATTTTAATGGCAATCCAGGTCATGTCTTTATTATCACTGCCGAGATACTTGTATTGTCACTGCCCATGAAGCAAAGGAGACAGCTCATCACAGAATGCTGAACGATAAATTTATGCAGCAATTAACAGAAGGCAGAACAGAAACATATTAGCAAAACATACATCTTTTTGTAATGCAGCCCAGCAAGCAAAAGGTGCCAGAAAACTACTGCATGGTGTGACATTAACTTCCACCTCTCATAACACATGGGTTTGAATATCTCTCTGGCATCTCCTTTTGCACTGCACTCCCTTTTGATCAATCATACACACAAAGAGATCTATTAGATATGCAAACTGAAGCTGGAAAAAGAAAGCAAGCACAGGAATGGAATATCAACCTGTATCTACCTGCCAGTAGACTAATAGCATGTTCTAATTTATTTTTTTCTGATTCAAAGAAGACACTATGGGCAAGATTTCAAGGCCCATAGGCATTGCAGCTTGTGGCAAGATTTTTGCCACTCAGATGTCGTTCTTGCTGCCCATCAATCTCTTAGACTCCTTCTGTTGTTTTCTTCTTAGATTGATCAATATTGCATTAGACAGAAGAACAGATTGCTTTGCATATAGTTTAAAAATATAGCTGTAAGATAATCTCCAAAGGCATTTTAGATTGAATAAGTAATTTTTTGTGCCAATATTTTCATTATTACAGACTATTCTAATTTCATCTTTCAGGAAGATTGAAACTGAACCTACTTGTAAAACACCATTATATGGTACCAAAAACCGAGAGAGCAAGAAGGAGCTAGCAGCTGCCCCAATCCCATTTTTCCCAGCCCAATTCTCCCAGTATCCCTGCCCCTCTGAGAGACACCCTCAGGTAAGAGAAGTTCAGCCAGGTGCTCTCCTCCCCTGAACTTAGCAGCTTCTTTTGTCTCTCTTAAATACCCAGTCGTTATTGTTCCTTTGCAACAAAATGGGGGAGAATTACCTAAGAGAAAGAAGCAAGAGGAAAAACCCTAACCTCCAACAGGGGTGAAATCAGAAGCCCAGTCCAAGTGCAGGTCCACTGATGCACACAGCATGGGTAACAAACAAGAGGAGCTGGAAGCCATGGTACAGGTACAGCAAGAAAGCAATGACATGTGGTGGGATGACTCGCATGACTGGAGCACTGCAATGGGTGCTCTTCACAAGCTCTTCAGAAGAGACAGGAGAGGGAGAAGAGGTGGAGAGATGGCTCTTTGTATTAGAGAGCCACTCTGTTATCTCACAGAAGAGAAGAGGCAGTCCAGGAGGTTCTCAGAGTGTATATAGAAGAGCTTGTCACAGCTGGTGAGCTAACCTGCCAGAGGAGGGACTATGCTCGACCTGCTGTTTGCAAACAGAGATGGGCTGGTGGGAGATGTGGTGGTTGGAGGCTGTCTGGGGCATGGTGGTCATGAAATTACAGAGTTTTCAATATTTCGTGAAACAAGAAGGGGCATCAATAAAACTTCTATACTGGACTGCCGGGTGGCAGACTTGGCCTATTCAAGAGATATATTTGGAGAGTACCTTGGGAAGCAGCCCTTAATAACAGAGGAGTCCAGATAGGATGGGTGTGCTTCAAAACAGAAATCCTGAAAGCACCTGAACAGGCTGTCCCTGTGTGCCAAGAGATGAGCCGAAGAGGAAAATTACCAGCCTGGACAGGCAAGGAGCTTTTGAGGGAACCAAGGAAAAAAAAGAGGGCGTATTACCTTTGGAAGGAGGGTCAGTGTGCCAGTTTGAGACAAATTCAGGGAAATGCCCTGAAAGGAATGTCTCTTCAAAAGAAGGCAGATTACAGTCACCCCTCCCCCACCAGGTTATAAAAAAGGAAGTGTGCTTTCCTCCTCTGCCACCGCCACCAGCAGCAGCAGCAGCAGCAGCAGCAGCAGCAGCAGCAGCAGCAGCAGCAGCAGCATCTCCCCACAGCAGAAGAATGCAGAGAGGAGTAGCCAGACTGGCCTTGAGGCACAGAACTGCTTTGAAAAAAGTTCATCTAGTCTTTTTTCTTTCTCTACCCTCTTGGGCTCAGTTTAAAGGCACAGAAAGGCACAAAATTCATTTCTGGGGAGAGAGCAGGTGATACGAGATACACCTCATATAGTCAGCCCAAGACAGTCAGGTATCTCAGAAAATGATTAAGGGAGTTGCTAGGTCATGTAGGTTAAAAATTAGAGAGGTGAAAGTCCAGTTAGAACTCAATCTGGCCTCTTCAGTGAAGGAAAATAAAACATATTTTTATAAACACATAAATGGTAAAAGCAAGAGCAAGGACAGCCTCCATTCCGTATTAGATGAAGAAGAGAATTTATGACTAGAGATGAGGAAAATGCAGAGATAATTAACACTTTCTTTGTCTCTGTTTTCAACAGAAAGACAGGTTGTCCTCAGGACAGCTGTCCTCCTGGGCTGGGAGATGGTATCAGGGAGTAGAATAGCCCCCTGTTGTGCAGGAGGAAACAGTCAGAGACATGCTGAGCTGCTTAGATGCTCACAAATCTATGGGACCAGATGGATCCATCCTAGGGTGATGATCCATCCTGGCAGATGAGCTTGTGAAGCCGCTCTCCATCGTTTACCATCAGTCCTGGCTCATGAGGGAGGTCCCAGATGACTGGAAGCTGGCCAGTGTGACACCCATCCCCACAAAGGGCTGGAAGGAGGATCTGGGAAGCTACAGGCCAGTCAGCCAGACTTCAGTGCCTGGCAAGATTATGGAACAGATCATCTTGAATGCCCTCACATGGCACCTACAGGATGGCTCAGGGATCAGATGCAGCCAGCATGGGTTTAGGAAAGGTTGTGGATGCTATATACCTGGATTGCAGCAAGGCCTTGGACATTGTCTCCCACAGTAAACTCCTGGAAAAGCTGGCAGCCCACGGCTTGCACAGGTGCACTCTTTGCTGGGTTAAGAACTGGCTGGATGGCTGGGCCCAGAGGGTGTTGGTGAATGGTTGGCAGCCTGTCACTAGCTGTGTCCCTCTGCGATCAGTGCAGGGGCCAGTCCTGTTTAATATTTATATTGGTGATTTGGACTAGGGGATTGAGTCCACTAGCAGTAAATTTGCAGATGACACTAAGCTAGGAGCATGTGTCGATCTGTTGGAAGGTAGGAGGGCTCTGCAAAGGGACCTGGACAGGCTGGATAGATGGACTGAGTCCAACAACATGGAGTTTAACAAGTCCAAGTGCCAAGTCCTGCACTTTGGCCACAACAACCTCCTGCAGCACTACAGGCCGGGGACAGTGTGGCTGGACAGTGCTCAGGCAGAAAGGGACCTGGGAGTACTGGTCGACAACCGATTGAGCATGAGCTAGCAGTGGACCCTGGTGGCCAAAAAGGCCAAGAGTATCCTGGCCTGGATCAGGAATAGTGTGGCCAGCAGGACCAGGGCAGTCATTCTTCCCCTGTACACAGCACTGGTGAGGCCGCACCTCGAGTACCGTGTCCACTTCTGGGCCCCTCAGTTCGGGAAGGATGTTGAGACCCTTGAACGTGTCCAGAGGAGGGCAACAAGGCTGGTGAAAGGCTTGGAACACAAGGCCCATGGGAAATGACTGAGGGAGCTGGGGTTGTTTAGCCCAGAGAAAAGAAGATTCAGAGGTGACCTTATCACTCTCTACAACTACCTGAAAGGTACCTGAAAGGTGGTTGTAGTCAGATGGGGGTTGGTCTCTTCTCCCAGGCAACCACTGACAGAACAGGAGGACAAAGTCTTAAGCTGCACCAGGGGAAGTTTAGGTTAGACATCAGAAAAAAATCTTCACTGAAAGCGTGGTTGGATATTGGAATCGTCTGCCCAGGGAGGTGGTAGAGTTGCTGTTCCTGGACGTGTTTAAAAAAAAGACTGGGCATGGCACTCAGTGCCATGGTTTAGCTGATGAGGAGGTGTTAGGTCATAGGTTGGACTAAACGATCTCAAAGGTCTTTTCCAACCTGGTTCATTCAGGCATTCTCTAATTGAGTTGTTTATCCTACTGGTCGTGCTGCCTAGCAATAGATATAATCTAATCCACAACTTTCCTGGAGAAATAAAGGAAAAGAAGTAGATAACATTTATTTTTTTTTCATGAGAAGTCAACCTACAGTGCCGTTAATTCTGATAACTCTTTTACTGGAATGAAGTATCATCAGTTGACATAGGATGAACAAAACACTTCACAAAACTGATAGCACAGTGAACTTGCTGCAAAGATGAAAGAAGTATCATGCTTTATCCTAGTACTGTTGAATTGTGACTTAAATACTGACTAGTACAATATAAATCATATTCAGCAAATAATAAATTTGGTTTTCTTCTTGTAAAGTACTTGACAACTAGCCTAATTTATGCAGATCTATTTGCTCATGAAATAAATAATTAAAGAAAGAAGATGAGAATATGACAATCTGAGTTTGTCTTAAAATCTCTGGTGGTAACAGCTGATCTTCAAGAATTTACCCTAAGAGTAATAAGATGAGATTTTTTGGGTTTGTGTTGGTTTTGGTATTGTCCCCCTACACCCTGTCTTTCAGTGACTACTTACTATTCAGTGTTGAACACATCTATTTCTGATTGACTACAAATATTGGACATCAAATTCATATATTTGACTGAAACAAGCAAACCAGTTAAAAAGACTTTTAAATTCAGAATTGCTATTTCTTGTACATATAATGAAATGAAAACAGTCTAAGTATATTCCAACTGTTCTCAATTTTTTCCTCAATATCCTAATATGTTATCCTATTAAAAATATTACTTCTAACCTAACCTCCTGAGATATTTCATATCTACATGTCCACAGGTTACTGGAAGTTCATGAAGAAACATGTATTGGGAAGATTATTGATTTTTCATTCTCTGTTTCTTGAGCAAATCTAGTTTTAGAGGAAATACAACTCTGAATAAAACATTTTAGCAAGTTTATTGGCTTGTAGGTATAAAAGTGTTTGACTTCTTTTTACGTATGGTAGAATGTCACGAAAACATTCTGGGGAAATGTTGCTGTTTAAAGTCTTATTGGTGAAACAGGTCACATAAATCAGAAAAGAAAGGAACCTTCTTTGACTATGTAGATGAGGTATCAGATTGTGCTTTCTCTCATCTTTTCTTACCAATATCTCTTTAATAATTTACTTAAGAGTATACTAGCTGAAAATAAATGTCCAATTTGTTTTTTAAAATTAAAAGCAAATAATAAATAATCATTGTTTGCCATTGTCTGTGGTTCAAATATCAAACCTGCTGACTATATCAGTGAAACGAGAAGGTTGTTGAGAATGGAGGGACAAAGAGTAGAAAAAATATGAAGAATGAAAGTCTTTGGAAAAAGGCTTGAATTCAGGAAACTAAAGCAGAATGATAATATGTATAATCTTATAGGTCCTACTTCTCATCCATCTACAAATCACACGCTTATGTAAGAACAGCAGTCATATTATTTTAAAACAAAGGAAATGCAAATGTGCATGAGAGATAAGACAGAAGGCTCTTCCTAAAGAAGGAGCCAATGTTTCTCTTTAACTGAAAAATGTATATTTCTGGAATATGGGCAATACGTAGAAAGAAAAGCTTTGGGAAAAAAATAGTGTATGGGGGAATAGTGGTGGGGGAGGAATGCAAGTGTTCAATCAATCTATGAAAAGTGCTGTTGGAGTATTTTTTGCATACATTATTTTCTATCAGCTGAAGTCCCTCAGCAATTGTTTTGTTTCAAGTCATTCTATAGACCTTTCACTTTCAGCCGGTGAAGATTTGATGAAATTTTATTGCATCATAGAAGATATAATCCATCTGGGAGATCTGGCCCAAACAGAAGTTTGAGCATACAAAGCATTTGCACAATAAATCCCATGTCTCAGGCTTGCGGACTTCTATTGGAAAATACTCTGTATCATCATGTTTGGAGAGTTGTTTTTATAGACAAAATTATGAGATTTTCCACAGGAAGCAGGCATTTTTCACACAAACAAGAACTACCCTGCTGAAAACCAGTTTTCTGTCAAAACAATTTTAACTGAAAACTTTGAGCCATCTGTTTCCCATCATCACAGTGAGCAGAATTTGGAGGTAGCTTCGTACAGTGTACAGGCAATTGCAAGTGAATTTGCTCGTACCAGCTGGTACAGACCAACTAACAAATATGAAGTGTAGGATATTCAGTAGGACTCGATCAAACTATTATAACTAACTCTATATTTTGAATAGGTTGTCTTATAAGCCACAGTAAATTACATTTTCTTAGTTTCTATCAGTTCTAGATAGAAACTCAGGTGTCTGTTATTCATCTGGCCACTTGACAGCATTAATGGATGAGGGGAAATGGGGGTTATGCTATGTGCAGTGGGCACATCTGTTCCAGTAACTAAATTACGGCCTATGCAGTAAATAAGGTGATCTGAACAAGGCGTACCATCTGTGTTTCTTACAGCTTGTTTTCTTATTATTTTATTGCACTTTAATGTATGCCCTAAAAAGTAGGAATTTTCTCTTTATGAAATATCTTGCTTGCATATATTGTAGGTATAACAATGTTCAGTGAAAGTCATATCCATTGCATCTCTTTGCAAAGTTCAGGGAAAAATGAAATCCATTTTGAAGAATTTAAAGAGGAAAAAAGTAGTGTTGGAAAAGGTGCTTGGTAATTAAATAGAATAAAGCTGCTTTTCTGTATCAAATGTTAGATCTCATAATTCTAACCATGGATTTATAGTCTTGAAAGGATTTTTGATCCTTTTTGAATGTAACATAAGTATGACTGAATGAACATTTTTAAATACTGGAATAATTTTCAGTGAGATCAGTTCAACAAACTCCCTCTCTAGCCAGTTGCATTGTTGTAAAACTCTTTGTCAGAAAGATTTATCTAAATCTTAAAGAAAATATTTGTTATCAAATATTTTGGCTGCTATGTGAACAAAGGTCTCTTTTGACTATATATCTGTGCTAACAAGACAAATCCTGCCTGAAACAAAAAGAAGATAACATCCATATGGATGACTAACCTGGATGATTTAAAACTATGAGAAATGGCCACACAATGTAGATAAGGAAAATTAAAGAAAAATCAAACTAGCCAACCAACCAAAAAACTGCAATAGAACCCAAAAACCAACAGTAGCTTTGCAAAATCTGGCTAAAGAGGATTGCTACTATTGTAATGTAAATACTTAAATTTGGATATAACAGGGCAAGTGAGACAGTGGGATAACAGCAGTAAAGAGGAACAATCTAGGAAAGAAAGGAAAGTGAAAAAGGGTATATAAAGTGACAAAAACTATTCAACCAGTGGTCCCTGCTCAGCAGTCATGCACCTGACCAATGCATTTCGAAGGAAAATGAGCCCTTTGTTTACAGTGTACTCACATACATCTTTCCTCTTGAGTAACAAGAACATTGGATTTCTTAATTCCCTGGCATTTTGATAACGTAGCATAGCATAGCATAACTGGATCTCCAATTCTCTTTCTTCCCTGTTCCCTGTAACATTTACTGTAAGTGCATGTATCTTAAGTGGACAGAAAGAACAGTTAATATTTACATTCTTCACATAAAAACTTCCATAAAATAGAAATCCCATATATTTCTATATAGAAAATGATGAGACTCTGCCACCCTTTACAGGCTTTCTTATTTTTTGATAAGTTTTTTTTACCTTTTTTTTTTTAATAACCTAGTTCAATGTTTCCGCACAGTTTATTTACAGTCTTCTTTTTACACGTGTCTCATTTCTTTGGACTTAAGTTTGAGTGACACTAAGCTGTGGTGTCCAAATACAGTACTGTAACTCCAGCCCTGCTATATTGAACAAGGTAAACAAAAAGAGAAGGGAAAAAGAAAAGAAAGAAAAAGTGTCAGGGTTTTGTTTACATCCCTTTAAAAGAATAGTGTTCTGTAAATAATATGTCTTTACTCAGCCTCTTTGGGCTATTGCCTGCTAGACTCTTCCCATCATAACTTTTCCCTTCTTTCGTTTTTGGATCTGCCCCAACAATAATCACATTTTGCAGGATATGTATTTTAATGAAACTTTTTTATTCTGCAACACAACCACAAAAATGCCTTCAGTCTTTGATCAACTATGACTCCTCTTCCTGGCTTTTTAAACGCACTTCTTTAGTGCTTTGCTGCCTAGCTGTTCTACATTTTGATTTGTTAATTTGGATTTTCTTCTGAAATGTGTTTTGTACTTGTCCTAAATTAACTTCTTCCCTTTTAATCTCAGTTCACTTCTTGAGTGGAAAGCAAAGTGCATACTTGTGGAGTCCTATGAAATATACTTCTTTGTACAGACTTTGAAAATCATTTGTTGACTAAATTTTTATGAATTCTGTGGTTTCATCATGATCTTTCCCTTGTCTGTATGGAAAAAAGTGTGTTCAATATCTTGCTAATTCAAATAGAACAGGTCTGCCCTTTGCTGGGTTCATAGTTTTGACATTAAGGGGGTTCATTGCAAGACTTTTTGATATATTGGAAGGGACATTTCTTTTCTTGAAAGTATGAAAAACCACCTATGAAATGATGTTTTTAATCTTCAGAACGCATTGAATCCAGCTTGGGATATTTTAGTCCTTTTATTTTATTGAAGTGAATATTAAAATAGTAAGGATGGATCAGTTAGAGCAGAGCTGAACCCATAGTTAAAAAGGGGTAAAATTGCAGAAAAACTGGTGATTTGGATATGCAGACAAGGAGAAAGAACAGTGTTTAGGCTAACTCTCTCTCTGTCAGTATGCAGTTCATTCTGCAAGACTATGGTATGAGGAATTGGTGATCCACGTCCTTGGTTTCTCCTTGTGTATACAGGTGCACCATGAACAGCCTGTGTCAACTTCCCAGCCAGGTGGGACAGAGTATCCCAATTTCTCAGGTGTGTTCTTCCATGTAATGGATAGCATATGACTGCTCCATTAAACAGTGTAATTAACTACTGCACACATAAGCAACGCATAGTTGAGCAATATACATTAATTGGATTTGTACTTGACTATAAAAGGGTTTTTTTCCGGTTGACATGAAAAAAACACATGCTGGGAAGCCATGACTTTATTGTATTGGGGCATACTGTCCAATATACTCAGTCCACATAGACATGTCTGTGATCAGTGAGTAATGTTTCTGTATTGTGAGAAAAACTCTATAGAAGTACAAGAAAACTTGGAGCTGGTGGATCTTGTCATGAATGAGAACTCTGCACAGCACATCAGGGTCTGTGAGGGGGCTCATCTGATATTGTAGCAGTCAACACTCACAGAAGCAGAAGGCATGTGACATTGCTATTATTTTTCCTATAACTTCCATCCTATCTAATTAGCTAACTTTGAATATCTATCCCTTTCTCACTAAGAAGCCAAACTAATTGATGATGCCTCAGTGAAAAACAGTCTCTCAGAGACTTGTGAAGGAATGTTCTCTTTCCAGCACATTTTCCATGAGTAAAAGCCATACATCCCAATAGGCTTTCTTAAAATTCTATTACCAAGTTGAATTTAATTAAAATTCGAAATATGTTCCATAGTAATAAGAATAGCATATGAACTGTGCAAATTTCAAGACCTCAGTTTAACGGCAATTTAACAACAACAATTACGTCATGCAGATGAAAGATATGGTATTTTCACATCATGCTTTCAGTTCTTCATGGTCAAGGAATGCTTGTGTTTCCTAGGAGTCTGTGATAGCACTTTGGCGTAGCAGTGGTGCTGATGCTGCATGAGAGATATAAATTGAAGCATAGATTTGAAACCCAAGTGAGGTTTTTGTCCTAGGCATTAAAAGCCAGAACATGGAAAACTCAGCTATATAAAGCCAAGAATGCCACAAGTGTTATTTATGTTCTAAACTGTGGTTTAATTTGTACAACTAAGCATCATATGTTGGCACTTTAAATACAGTTAGTTCTTAATATGCTAACACGAAACACTGTCGTGGCCCTCTAATATCATTAGATAAAAGCAAGTAGAGGATGTTCCACTTGACTCTTCCCATTCAAAAGTGTGGTTTCCTCTGTGTTTTCCTCTGATTAAAAAGTTAAAGGTAGGAGAAAACATAACATTATACCTCAACTCATCCCCAAAATTCTGTGTGTAATAGACTTAAACACAGTCTGCAACAAATGTCCTACGATTCTTCAACAAAGTATTTTAATGTGAATTAAGAACTTGAAAGAAACGACAGGATTGACTAAGTGCAATTTATGAGAGACATCTGTGTTTCCTTTTGCAGTTTAAAGTATATTACTTTCCCTGTGAAATTGTTTAGTACATGTGCAAGAACAAGCTCTGGGAGGGAAGATCATGATAGAACCAGACATTGTGTAACAAACACATAACAATTTTTGGATGAGGATTAAATGTTGAGCTTTCAAGCACCATGTCTAAAGCACGCCTGGTGGTCCCAGTGAATATTTGAAAATAATTATGGAGGTAATGTCTTTGGATGAAGCTAGACTGGCATAACCTATTAAGGAGTTTGAAAATATCATAAAAATATTAATATTCACATTAATGAAATAAATGCCTCCCTAAATTTTAGCTATAGGCGTCTTTTCTGCATATTTGTTGGGCTGCTTTTTCACAGAAAGCCTCAATAAAATATTCTTTTTCTGATTTTATTTGCCAGCAAGACTGCACACAGAGCTGGGATACTTATAAGCCAGTGACCATCTGCCTGCTGCTGTCTTGAAGACTTGGGAAATTTAGTTGTGAATGATTTTTTTTTCCTCTTCTATTTCCAGGGCCCATCCTAACTCAAGCTGGTATTGTGACCTTTCCAGAACTCTCGCTTTGCCCATAATTAGCCCTGCCATGCTTCATTTGTGTCTGTTCACCAGACTTTTTCAATGCTTCATTACCTGATCAGTGCAGAATATTCTTTTTCTTATCTTTTTTTCTTGTTCTTTCTTTTTCTTTCTTTCTTTCTTTCTTTCTTTCTTTCTTTCTTTCTTTCTTTCTTTCTTTCTTTCTTTCTNCCTTCCTTCCTTCCTTCCTTCCTTCCTGAAAGCAGTAGTAAGAAAGAGTATTCTACAGATTACTAAAAATATTGGTAAGCCAATCGAAAAAAAAAGACCTGCAAAATATTCAGGGCTCCAAAAGGTGAATTGTTGTTTCAAAATATATTTAGACTTTAGGCTAGGTAGTTGTCAAGAATATCTATATCAAATAAGTATTACAAATTGTTCAGGTTTTGCTGACACAGCTTAGTAAGTTCTGAAAACAAAATAATAAAAATTATGGACTCTTTCTTTCCTTCTATTCCCATTGTTCTAAAAGGTTTGGCATATCGATCAAAGCAACAGACATGTAGCTATGGTTGTCCCTCCTTACTATACATAAATACAAGCTTCAGCTTTGCTGCTATAATTGCCAGACTTTCAGGGCTTGAGATGTGCATATGTGTGAGAGGCAAGAAGCAGCAAATGACATAGCTGTAATGGGTCATCAATAAAGAAACATCATCAAATATTCACAAAATAATCTTTAGAACTGTTTCAATTTGCAGTGTCCCTTCTAATCCCAGTGTATCTATATCTAAAAGAAATTGTCATAAAATTCCCAGATGTTGAAATCATATCTGGAACAGGTCTTTTCTATTCACATAGTACAATGAAGGACTGAAAATAATATAAAATTAACAATAAGTTAAATTACATTAACATTTAAAGCATTTCTAGCAAAAAGTAAAACGTTTTCCCATCATCTCTGGTTTTCCCTTACTGCTAGCCATGTCACTTTATCGGATCTAAGATACTTACAACTTGCATATAATACATAGATTTGTAATGCAAGGAATTTTCTCTAATTTTCAGCTACATTGACATGCACTGATTTTACAGAATTTTGCTTAGTCTTACAAATGGCATATCTTCACATTGCTTCACTTCTACATAAATAATTTTTAGAGCCATTAAGAAAGAGTCATGAATGGTTCATTTTTATTAAGTAGATTAACTCAAATTTAGTTCCATGAAAAGTAGTGGAGTGAGAGAACCCCAAGGTTTGCCAATTGGGTCATCATTTTATTTGATGGCACATATTAGGAATGTTTTAGAATAGTACAATTTTTCTCGCACAAAGTAGAGAAGACAAACAGATGACTTTAGTAGTGAGCCTGAAAGATGATTACCACAATTCAGAATTTAGAAATATAAATCATCTAAGAAAAATGGCCTCCTAATCTGAAGAAAGCACAGCCTTGTTCATGTAAAAAGTGTCTCTTATAACTAAGCTGGATACAAAAGTTGTAAGAATAATTCTTACTGACTTCAGTAGGCTTTAGATCTGGTTTCATGATCTTAAGATTTGATTTCAGTGATTCTGAATCATATATTAAATCCTTCAGTCATGAAGTCCAATCTGCAGGTAGGCTTCATCTGGTAATCCTGGACAGCATCTTGAAAATGAATTACAATAATGGTCTAGCATTATGGTGTGCTGAGTCAATCCCTGAGAAAGTCTTTAAGAACTACTTTATTTAAAATAGGAACTTGGTTTCATATGGCTTCCTTCTGTGGAAGTGGGGCAAAATAAAGGTGTTGAAAAGTGATGCACTGGTTCATCTAGTGAAGTGATAGTAGATAGAAAAAGAACAGTGGATTGAAAATGTTTCCTTAAGTTCCATGACTGCTGTTACATAGGAGTGTGTTTCACATGACATAGGTCACAGACAGTATGCCACACACAGCATGGATCTTTTTAATGGTTTTAAATCCATCTCTAACTGCACATATTATGACAACTTTTCATTTGTAAAAATATGCTAAATATCAGGTCAGAACAAAAACAGAAACAAACAATAAAGCAAAAAGTCGAAATAACCCCAAATCTTTGAGAGTAAGCACAATAATTGTGCTATTTTGCTTTTCAGTTTGAGTTGCTTTGAAATTAAAATATATTCTCTCAAATTTGAGATAATAATACTCTTTCCCTGAGCTAGCTGAAGCTTTTAAACTGAGTGGTGGTACAATTAGTAAAGCAAGGGTCCAGAGCAATATTTAAATCTAAGGCAATAAAAACCAAAAAATAAATTAACTTTAACTTTCTTTAACTGTGGTCTGTCTCTCCTGACAGTTATGTGAAAATTCAGAGCTGAATTCTCAAGAGTCACTTGGAACATGTGGGTTCACTCATTTACATTGACATATTTTAAAGCTTTGCCTATGAAACTATTGTAGCTGAGTCTAAAAACAGCTTAGGATCAAAGTGCTGAAGATTAAACACTAAAAAAAAGGAAATTTATCACTTCAGAAAATAAAAAGAGATTAAACGTAAGGTAGGTCTGAATCCCCATTCCATGATTTCTCCTCCTTTCCTTTAAATTAAAAAACAGATTTCTATGTATTGTAATAAAAAAAACAACGTTGCAAAAACAAAGTTCCTCTTCTTTTAGCATCTTTGTTTTTAAATTACCTTACTATATTTTTTTAGTACAGAACCTCATTATAATTGTAGCTAAGTTGTGTTAAGGACCTCATGTAATAGCCACATATGTATACATACAGCATATGATATTGTGGATCTCCACTGATTAGTATACTGATGCAGAACTATTATACTCTTCACTTCACTTTGTATTTCTTCAGAACTGACCAAGATGATGAACCCTGCAAAAGTCCAAGTGTGTCCTGGGCTGCATCCAAAGCCCCGTGGGCAGCAGGGGAGGGAGGGAATTCTGCCCCTCTGGTGAGACCCCACCTGCAGAGCTGCCTCCAGCACAGGGAGGACATGGAGCTGTTGGGAGAAGTTGGGAAGAGGCCCATGAAGACAATTAGAGGAATAGAGCACCTCTCCTTTGAGGAAAGACTGAGAAAGTTGTTCAGCCTAACCTAAAGAAGGGTCTGGGTTGACCTTAGAGCAGCCTTTAAGTACCTGAAGGGGGTTTATAAGAACACTGGAGAGGAACTTTACAAAGGCATGTAGTGCTAGGAAAGGGAGGGATGGCTGCCAACTCAAAGAGGGTAGATTTACTCTTTACTTGCTCTACTGTCTGTCTGTATTTTTCTCCACATTTAGACACACCTACATTCCTATACCATTATGTTACTTAATTTTCGATAGTAGTTGATAATCACATTAAACCCTGTGTTTCTTCTTCAGAAATTGAAAAACATCTTGGTATGCTTCCTAGAAAACAATCTTGGCTCCAAGTCCTTTTTTTGTTTTTTCTTTATTTCTTTTAAACCTTATTATTGGTTGAGTTTGGAGCTTCCATTATTCTTCTAATGGCCTGTTCTCTAAATGTCCCTTTGTTAGAATCACTATTAAACTCAGGAATAAGAAGTAATGAGGTACTCTAGGATGTGCTGAAAAAATCCATTGACTTTGATAATTCCTAATACTAATATAAAACAATTATGCTTGACAAAGATAAAAAATTTAGTGTAATACATTTTCTAGTGCTTTACCCAGTCAGAATTTCATAGCTTCTGACATTCTACTTGGAAAATTCTTAAATGCATTGATATATTCAACTACCAAAGAAGTGTTTCCTAGTACTCAAATATTTTAATTTTCCAGCTGCTCAAAAACTAATAAACTCCCTCTGGTGCTTACTGTACACCTTGACTGCTATTAAGATTTCTAACTGTATCTCCCTCATTTTCATGGCTAATTTATACATATTTATCCTTCTTAATTTTATCCTTTATGCTACTTTCTCCATTCTGATGATAATTTTATGCTGTTTGCTAACCTTAGAGTTTAATTACCTCTCTCTTATAATGAGATGTCTAGGGTTGAAGAGATTTCCAGTAGTCAAGAGAGCTAGAGTGCTAAAGGAAAAAGAATACATACTGTATTATTCTAGGTTATGATATACTGTTTATGAGTATACTGTATTATTCTAGGTTATGATATACTGTTTATGAGTATACTGTATTATTCTAGGTTATGATATACTGTTTATGAGTATTGCATACCAAAATTATATTAAGATAATCTATGAAACTGTCATCAACTGCATCAAAGTGTTAAAAGTATCTTGTCTTGCAGAAGAGTCAAAGCAAAGAAAGTTTGAAAGAAACATATTTATCCTGAAATAGCAAATATGTGAAGCTTGAAATTGAATGGCTAATTCAATTGCTAATTCAATACTGTTCTGTGTCCCTGATACAGAACATTTTCCATTAACCTACATCCCATCATGTTCTGACCATACTTAAAGAGATCTGCCACACAGTGAAATTTCTGCAAAGTAGCAAAGGACTCATTACTTCTATCAAATTTGTGACTTCATTTTGAGAGTTTTCTGGCATTTATTTTGCAGATCTTTTTCCTGTAAGTCAATATGAAATTGATAAGTAGTAAGAATCATCTGATCCTGGACAAATTATGCAATCATTTACTTAATTCTAGCCAGAGAATTAAGTAAGTCATGCTTATCATAGAAATGATGCTGTCACAATCTTTCTCAACAATTATTTCACTCTGTCTTCACAATATAAATTTGCTTTCAACTGGAAACTAAAAATTGACTAACAGAAATATAAATGAGAATGGCGAGTGAAATCAGTTATGCCATGCTGTGTGATTAAGAAAGGTCTAATAAAACTAGCTTTTGAACTGCTGATGAAGACACATGTCTGATTAAGTCAGGGGCTATAGCCTCAAACCTTTCTTTCCAAATGATATTAAAAATCTTTTTCTGCTGTTTTCTATGTGGAAATGTAGTTTAACATCTTTCAGAAAAAAAATGTATTTTGGTATGCATATAAAAAATATCATCTATCTATGTAACAATTTTCATTTGCATGGATGAATTCACCCCTACTTGTATTTGGATTGCTACATGTTTGCTATCTATAAGTCTGTGTAGGAGATCCATACCTNATGAAGGCAAGGATTCACCCATTTCTATCTTTTATAAATTATTTTATCTTAAAATAACTTGGGGTGGGGTTTATTTTTATTTTTCTTATATAATTTTTATTTGAAGACCCTTCTGAAAGTGTTATCATCTGTGGAACATTTTATAGAGGTGTCTACAAAAGCAAATGTCTCTGTGATTTATTATTTTGCCTTCTCCTTCCTATCATCTACAAATCAGCAAAGCACAAGTATCCCCTTTTTGTCTGATTTTGATCCATATATTAATTTTTGGTGTTAAGAATTACTCTTACCTTCTCAGGTCATCCTTGTTTAACTGAATATATCACAGTATATTAAAATACCCAAAATGAACTTTTCCCACATGATTCTTTCAGAACTTTTGTCCTTGATGTTATCATCTGCTAATAAACAGAACTGATTAGCTTTCAGTGAAAGTCCCCTTCAATACCAAATTTTATTTTTCTAAAGTTTAGTTCAAGGTACACACTAAATACATAATTTTAAAGTTTAGCAAATTCTATCAGTCATTCACATTTGAATTTTGGGGACTAGTGGGGATAAATATGTGTTAGGAACTAAAATCAGAACACAATATTTATTTCTCCATTTGAAGACAAAACAGAATTTCAATTAAAGTCTTTCAGGGCAGAAAACTAGTTAATTAAATGTGCTACTTTCTTAATTATTAGTGCAAACCTTGTAAATTAGACAGAATAACTAAAAAGGGAAAAAAACCACATAGTTTCCAAAGTTGGATAATATGTCATATTGCAAATGGTGCATGTTTAAGACCTCTAGTAGGCATTTAAAATAGCTGGATCCTACTGTTCCATCTGATCACTACCAGTCAAATAAATGATGTTAATGTTATGACTGTCCACTTAATTAGCAGTATCTACTTTAGGATGAGATGCCAGCCTACCAGCAGCAAATGAGTTGTGAAGATGGTATTCAAATAATACAATTAGCTTGTCCCGTAAAGCTTTGAGGCTGACACTTAGGCAGGTTCTCATGATCGTAATAACTCTGAACACACGTAAGCAGAGCACACATAATGTGATCTAGTCATGAGATACATACTTAAACCAAAAATTATTTTGCAAAACATGTTTGGGAACTTTTATGATCCACCTGAAGATGAATTAAACACATATTAGTGCTTAAATTTAAAAAAAGTCCTGAAAACTAATGGTGTATTGAGCTCAACTGGACCACATGAAGCTGTTTGACGTGGAGTCTATGAAGAAGTAGTCACAGTTTCCTTAAATACTCTTCATAGAATCAATTGTAGAATCATAGAATGGCTTGGGTTGGAAGGGACCTTAGAGATCATCTCATTCCCACAGCCCTGCCATGGGCAGTGACACCTTTCATTAGACCAGGCTGCTCAGAGCCCCATCCAGCCTGGCCTTGAACACTTCCAGGGATGGAGCACCCACAGTTTCCCTGGGCAACCTGTGCCAGGGCCTCAGCACCCTCACAGTAAAGAATTTCTCCCTAGTAACTAAGTCTATCCTCTTCCAGTTTGAAGTGATTGTCCCTTGTCCCATCACTGCATACCCCTGTAAAAAGTCCTTCTTCAGCTCTCATGTAGGCCCCCTTTAGGTACTCCATTCTCCTTCAAGGCTGTATTTGAGCTTGGAGTTTCCCCAAGCCAGGTGCAGGATTTTGTCCTTGTTGAATTTCATGAGGTTCACATGGAGCCAATGCTCAAGCCTATCAAGGTCCCTTCTCCTGACATCCCTTCCCTCCACCATGTGGATTGCACCACACAACTTGGTGTTTTCAGTAAACTTGCTAAGAGTGCACTGATCTCACTGTCCGTGTTACTGAAAAAGAAGTTAAAGAGCCACTCCCAATACCAAACTCTGAGGAACATCACTTACTGCTGATCTCCACTTGGACCCTGAGCCATTGACAGCAGTCCTTTAAATGCAACCATCCAGGCAATTCTTTATCCACTGAGTTGTCCATCTGTTAAATCCATGCTTCTCCAGTTTAGAGATAAGGATCTCAGATTTGCAAGCAGCACCAATCCTGAAATCAGTTTTATGGGGCACCTCAGCCCAACCACAGATCCATCCCCCAGCCCAGCCCTGCTGCCTACCAGTGGGCCCTGAGCTTGGGATCCTGAGTGCTCCCATTCCAGGATGACTATAAGACAATGCTGATGAATTTTATTATCTCAACACCAAAGGAAACTTTGCAAGAATTTCTTCTGTCTGACATCCTCCTTCAGTGCATTTAATCCCTTTATGTAACTTGGCCTTCTTACTGTCTGTGCCAGGTCGTTTGTGCCAGATGAAAAATTCTCACAACTGAACAGGTACAATTAGAATCTCCCTTTCTAACTTCTTGGAGAGTGTTACAAGAGTTTAATACACGTTACATGTTTTCAGAAAAAGAGCAGTCTGACAAATCAGAAGCCCAATGTCTGATGATTTTTGAAGAGTTGTCTGCAAAATTTACAGAAGCTGAAGAATCTCAGGAAAAATACCTTTTAAGAAATGCTTGACTGACTTTGAAAATCCCTCAGTACCACCAGTTACTAACTTTGGGAAAAGATTTGTTTACCTAATATAAGAATGGCAGAAAGAAACATCTTGCCTCTCTACAACAACACTTATCACAAATGGCAAAGAATATGCAGTGCTGTAGTACAACTAAATATAAATCAGGGATCCTGTCTTTGACATTTTCTATGCTGGTAGGACACACTTAACTGGCAGGAGAAATAGGAATAATTCTGCATCAGCAGTCTCTTCTGCATTTGAGATTTAAACTCAAACGATGGAAATTTGTCAAAATTAAAATTTGATGCAATCTATCTTCTTTTATTTCAAAACTGACACTATTAATCCTTCGGTATAATTAAAAACATTTCAACTAAATAAAAACATAGCCTAAGTTTCATGTTTATTTGGTCTGAATTGCCAATTTGCATTGAAGTCTCTCAAGATGCTACCATGTCTTAGTTCTTCATGTCATATTCCTTTTTCTTCTGCATTCCTAAAATTAATCCTAATTCCTAAAAAAACCCCCAAATTTAGTAAAAAAAGAAACAATTAAAAATAGAATAATTTTTATGAAAAGGAGTACATTCATTGGTTCCAGAGCAGGATCTTTCCTTTAGACACGTCAGTCAACCCTGCCCACTCCAATCCATTTAGATTCAATTAAATTAAGATTGAAAATTTGAATTAGAAAGAGGTAAAATATCTCATCCCACAATAAACTTATAAATGAAACAAATAAAGTGCTATCCTAGGATGGCTTTTTCCACCTCTCAGAGTCACTGGCAGTACATTTCAAAGTGATGCAAATATTTCTTGAGGAAATTTCCCATACAGGGCAGAATTTCCAAGAGTCCAACCACTGGGTATGTGCCCATTCGGAGAGAGCGACAGAAGGTGTTAACATGAGGAGACTAAGGGATTCTTCTCTAAATGTAGTGCCTTGGGTTTTCATTTTGTATTTTTCAAATTTTTTACAAATATATTACAAATATTACAAACGCATTACAGTTAACAGCCTGTCCTGTTCTTAAAAAAAATGTATTTATAGATGGTAGTACTGCTGTGAAATACTCTCTTTCAAAAATAGGGTGGAAGAAACATACAGGTGGCATTGAGAAAATATTAAGGTGTCTTTTTCTTATTCATTAAGCCTTGCAGTATCCTTCTATTACTAAATTTCTTCCATCTTTCATTCAGACAATTTTTCTTCTTATGTAGTGTGACAGATACATTGGACCCCTTAACCAAACAAGCAGCAGTTTGTTACAGGTTTCAAAGGAGGCAAAATCCCAAGCAATATGCATGCGAAGAACCCTTCTAGGAAAAACCACAAAGCAGCAGAGTGGCTCAGTGAGCATCCACACTCATGGGCTTGGAATAGTTACCATGAAGTTAACTCAAAATGTTTGGCTTTCCCAAGACTCATTTATCAAGGAACAGAGAAAGTTATGGGCACAAGGAGTCTCACAGATACTTCTCCCATTGCATGCAATTTAACTATGAGCCAGTCACTTTATTCTGCAAATATTACTGCCTAAATGAACCTTTGAGCTGTCTCTTCTAGGCAGTGTGGCTGCATGGTGGTGGTCTGCCATAGAGTTAGGATGCTTTTCAGAGTTCTCTTTCAGGTGGAGAGACTTCGTAACAATGACAGATTTTCGGATGAGTCCGGTTGAGTTCTCTCTACATTGTAACTGAAGGGCATGCCAGGTGATTGACCCTTCAAACAGGCATGCCTCTCGAGGCAAGAGATTGCTTACTTGAATTTAAAAGATTCTTCCTTGCTTAAGACGGAGAGATCCTTGGTAAGTGACTGATAGCATACTGGATTCATGCTAAAGAAATCCAGTCACTCAATATTCACTATAACAAACCTTGTATAGATAACTCCTTTGGATGTAAACCATTGTGGAAGTCTGTATATTTGTGATGAGGCAGTGAAACAGTTTCCAAAGCAATACTTCAAAAATAATTCTTTAGATACTGCATGTAGTATTGTTCTGTATTTCAGGCTGTCTGTACTGCCTCAGTATTTTCTGAGCTGATTTCTTCTATACCGTCACATAGATAGATAGATAGATAGATAGATAGATAGATAGATAGATAGATAAACTTGAGTGGAACATTCATAATCATTTCAGAAAATTTCCACTTGAAAAAACCAGCATGAATTCTGCATGAATCATGTGCTGTTAGTGATTCTGCTTCTTCACTTTTCTGGCCTCGGTTATCAGCGAATAATGAATGTTATCAAATGTGAATTTATTAAGTTACTCACTTGTACAACAGTCTACAGCCTAAAAACACCCTATTACTATTATGCAGGTAATCACTTTAAGATTATTTTATTGTGGTTCTGATTACTTTACAGAACTCCTATTGTAAGTTTCTGGGGATACACTTGTTCTTTGTACTACTGTTCAAAGTACTGGTCACCAAAATTGTGTAACTGTAGCTATCCATTTAGGCAAATATCACTCATGTAATCCAGATTTCAGGAATACTAAAAGAGAAATTCAGTGGGCCTGAATTTTCTGTAGCCATGTTCTTGAGTAGTATCTTCTACCGAGTTTAACTCCTGCAACTTAATTGATTCATTTATTAAGATTACCCTAGTAGTGGACAGCTTATTTTGAACAAGAGTTCTTCAATGAATCCAGACAAATAATCAGCCCGGAATGTTTCTGAATACTTTGCTCTGTGACCACAGATTGCAAAGTAAACAGTGAATATCTGTTAACATGGATTTAAGCTGGACATTTGATATCTGGAGAAAAATAAGCAGGAAGGTGAATGAAGCAGTGGATACATTTCTGAGGAATGAAGTCAGTAGATTGCAAGTGACAGGTTCAATTACTGGTCTGTGGACCAGTGACACATCTGCCTTAAACTCTGAGAAATGGGCAGTCGAAAAGCGATGAATAACTCTTCAGATTTGGAGAAAATATGTAACCATTCAGGCAGAAAATTAGCAATTACATTTTGTGCCATCAGTAATAAGTATTTCAACAAAGATCTTAGGTTAACATCAGACCGTGTGACAGTATATCAACCATTACACCTGTGTTCAATCAGCAGCCACATCCCTCAGTGTGATACTGAGCTGCTTAGTTCAAATGTAGCTTGTTCAGTGATAAGTAAGATGGCTGAAATCTGCTACAAAAGTATTCAAAAGCAATCTATTTCATAGTCTTGATAGTCACTGTTGAAAGATTTTATTCCATTTTTTTAAATGCATGCATTGATAATTTATCTCTTCATGCTCTTGTTCTAAAATCCCATCCTATTCCTCTCACAATACACTGTCACATATGCCCCTCATAAACTACTACACATAGATAATTGTGTTACATATGCAAGCAATGTATTTGCTAGTAATAATTATGCAAGTGATAAATCAACCTACTGAATTCAGAAAAATGGAACCCTCTTTACACCTCGATATGAAGTCTAAAGTCATAATATGGAAGCTAAGTTCATTACCCTCATTATGCCATGAAAGAATAAAATTTAGTGTCAAAAGGCTGAAGACTATCAGTCAAAGAAACTGAAGACTATCTGATTAATGTAAAATAACACAAAAAAATAAGACAGTTTTATAAATTCTAAAAATATGTCCCTGTTTTCACTTTCTAAGCTACATATTTTTGAATGAAACTCAAAAACTGAGAGTGTTTTCATCAATTTTCATTAGAAATGAGAATGTTTTCATTAGTTATCACCACAAAAAAATTCTACCTATACTAAGGTATGTCCTACCTAATCTAAGGACAGAAACAATTTTTTCATGCTGGCTCATTTTCAACATTGTTTGTTCGGGTGTTCTTTTTCAGGTTTATTGGGGTTTATTTCTTGGTGTGTATTTTGGATATTGTTTTGTTTTGGTTTGGTTTTTGTTTGTTATTAATTCCTACTCTTAAGGTCTTTCAGCACATGTTCATGTTGCTGGCAGAAGTGAGTTTGTAGCTTTCATCATCATAGCTGGCTAAACTTAAAACACACTTGTTACTACACCCATAGAACAGAGGTAATTCCAAGTTGTCTGTAGGACTTGGAACACTACTCAGGTATGCTAAGCTCCACACCATTACAGTTTCATTGACAATAACCTTGTATTGAGGTATCATTAAAATGTGTGGTGCAGACAGCATATTGCTCTCAGAACACATCTCAGTTTGTTTGGTATGAACTGGGGATCACAGAAAGGAAAACAAACAAAAAACTAAACCAGACTAACACAACACAATGGAAGTAATGAAATATATGGAACACATTTATTTCACTGAGAGGTGTGAAACACTCTAATCAGCAATCTTAATCTCAATATTTATGTTGCTCTTAGATTGCTCCACAATAAATGTTTTTGCACATGCACATATCACATTCCTTTGACACTGAGGAAATATAAGAATTCCAGATATTAACTTCCTGTTCAGTACTAGCCGAAAAAATTAAATTACATGTGGGATATTGACTTGTACATACTCCTGTTGTCATCAGGTGTGTGAACCCACAAACCAACAACAATTGCAAATTTTTTTTTTCTGATATAGCAATCCAGAACAGAATTATGGGCTTTAAGCCCCTCAAAAAGCTGAGTATGTTTTGACAAATACAGCTAGGTTTTCCTTTTATAAAGGAAACATGGATTTAAAAAAAAATTGTTTATTTTTATGTCTAATAGCATATCTCTACTTTTTTTTTTGCAAATGCTGCATTGATCAATGCTCTAAGAAAAAATTTCCCACAAGAACATAGTGATTTGTATAATAAACAACAATTTTATACATTGTTTTGAAGTAAAAAAGGAACTGATTTTTGATTTTTGAACTAGTTAAAGCATGCAATAACAACAGGCAAAGAATTTTGGGAATAAAAACTTCGGCGTTTATATGTAGTATCTTTCTAGCACTGTATTCAATTAAAGTTACATTTATATTAAAATGTGTGAATACAAAATGACAGAAGCTGTGATCGTTTGAAAAAAGTCTTAGGAATGGACATTTGCTAAGCTAACCTTATTTGCCTTTTAGCTTTAGCATCATTTTAGAAACATAAAAATTATGGGTTTTTTAATACCTCAATTTGTAGTATGTAGCAACTGCAAGAGAAATGCTTGTTAGAAAAAGTAGGTTTATGTCTACCAGCACCAGGATATTCTCTGTAAGAGGTGGGAACCAGTGGTCAGATGAGATCCACTATTGGTTCCTTAGTTCCCAAACCACCTTGACATTAGCCTTAAGGCTTCTCTACCTGATGACAACTTCCTGCACAACACAGAAATTGTCCTTAAGGACTTATGCCTTTTTTTCTACTGCCTTGCCGAATTTCCCTTGCCTCTTGCCACTTGGTGGATAGGTGCAGATGAGGGAAGCATTTTACCACCACAGATTTATAGGTGTTACACCTTTCCACTAGCAATTGGCAGTTAGAAAAAGCTACTTTATTTTTCTATTATTTCAGCAGTTCAAAAGGAGTGGTACCAGAGATGATGATGCATTCACTATTTCATATAAAATCTTTCTTTGTAGATAGTTACTTATTCAGCTTTCTTTTTAGGTGTGATAGATCAGAGCCTCTTTCTTGGCTGGAAAAAAACCCTCTTTGAGCTCTTCCCAAGAATGTGCAAAAGCAAGTTGCATTCCTTTATTGCTCACAATATGCAAAATTTCCCAATTTATGGACAATAAATCCACGAGTTTCAGCCAAATATAAGTGCATACTGAAGAGAAAGTCACGCTAAAGAAAATGCTGTGAAACTTTGACAAAAGTGAATCCATCAAACCGTTTCAAGTCAGGCTTTCAGATTTAGGGCACATTCACTCTTCCAAACAATCTCCTGACTGCAAGAGGTTTAAAGAAGTAGCTGCAACATTCCTTTCCCTTTTAGCCATTCTTACTGTTCTTTGGCAAGGTGAGAGGGACCAATATATATATGCCTCAGAATATGTTTCAGAAATGAGATAAAGAAAATCCTATAAAAACTCTGTTGCCCTGTCCCCAGAGAGGCTTCGCAGGCAGTCAGGGCAGAGAGGATTTCCCTGGTTGGACTGTGGGCAGCTCCCCTGTCCTCACCCCCACTCACACACACACATGCTTGCTGGCAAGGGTGGGTACCTGGATGCCTGCAAAAAATGCCCACCAAAAGTGGGCCCATGAAACTGAGTTGGGGGAGGAGTTTAGGGGGGCACATGAAAAGCAGCTAGCCACAACACCACAATGTCTTGTGCTTTGGGTCGCTCGGAGGGCCAGCTTGGCCCCTTCCCCTCCCTGCTTCCCTGCTGACGCACTAAAGGTGCTACAGACAAAGAAACTTTTCAACTTTTTGAAGTTGAAAAGTGATATGTTTATTTTGCAGTGTTGGACACACGTGAGGTAACCCTCCAAAAGGCATGTGTGGTTTTCTAAAGCTTTGGCTTTCCTTATATTCACAAAGGTCTTACATATTCATCTAAGTCACCTGAGATGCCTATACATATGCATCACCTATCCCCACTCTGTATTAAAATGAGCTGAATGTTCATTATGGTTGCTCAGTTCTTCCTTTAATTTGGGTCGGTGGTCTCTTGAAGATGAAGTCAGACATCTTCCTCTTTACTTTGTCCCACTGCCAGGTCTTCTTGACCCTTTGGTCATGATCCAGGCTTCGTCTCCTGGCCCCAGCTATCTTGGAGGCCAGGTGTGTTCTTCGGTTCCTGCCCTTTTACAATCGTGCCCTGTTGCTTCTAGGAACATAACTGAGTCAAATACATGATATATTGTCTTCGCTCCAACTGCTCTGACTATACCTATATGCTATTAATTAAACCCTAGTTTCTTGCTTTTCCCTCACTAGCTAGAATATAGACTTTTAATTCTTTTTAATCCTTGATTCACTGTGATCCTGCCTTCCTGCCTGAGCCTGCTTTGCCGTGGGTCACCGACTAGCTTGTCACCATGAAGATCTCCACAGCCACTGCCACTTGTACCCAGCCATGTTCCCCAAGCCACAGCCACTGCTGCCTGCCACCATCCTGACTCTGAAAACTTGCAGCTGCTCCAGGAGCACTCCTGTAACCACAGCAGCCTGTCCTCCACTGCCAGAAGGGACATGCAGCCTGCTGCTATTTGAAAATCACGCCTGTCACCTATTATTATATTTTAGTGCTGTGTGGAACTTTTGAAGTACTTTAGCTCTCTTAGGGGAAAAAAAATTTATACAAAAGCTAATCTTTAATTATATAGCATTTTAAGCAACTGCCTAAAATAGTTCATATCTAATTGATAGTTAGTTCCCTTTGCTGACCATCAGAGACTGGAACAGCTGCCTCATTGGTCTGCAGAGCCAAGCAGCTTTTAACTTCAGGACCAAAAAATTAAAAGGATGAAGAGAAAACAGTAGAAAGCCATTAAAATCCTCATGGAATCTAAAAGCTTACTCTTTTATGTGCAAAAATTTTGGTGATATAATGGCATTAACATTATGTAGGTAGCTATCCAATTACCAGAAAAATGACAGTGTGTTGTACCGTAAACTTCTGACATAAGCACAATCATCTCAAAACCTGCACCAATGCTCTCTGGTGAACTGAGTTGATTACACAGTCATTTTTTTTCATCTGGGTGCCAACCTGCACTTCCCAGAAGTTCCAGTCTTGGAACATCAAGAGCCAATGTTCCAGCCCTTTTCAGGGCATCACCTTGCACACAGAGAGCCCTGAATGTGTTTGCAGAAATATCTTCTTCTTCTCTCTGTAACTTTCATACTGTCCTTATTTCAACTTAATTTCAACTTATCTCAAAGCAGTTTCTCTAATGTAATAAACTTTTTTATAAAGTACAAGTGCACTTCTGTCTGAAATTTTTCTCAATTATCAGATGACCTTTCCACTCTCACTCCTAGCACTCATAACTGTGCTAGTAAAAGTTCTAAGTGTGGATAAAACCTAGCTTACTGACAACCAGATAATACAACAAAGAAGTTCTAACTTGAGTAAACATATTTGAATATGTTTAGACTTAGAATAACACATCTGTCCTTTCATCTATCCACTGTTGAAAAAAGAGAGAGTCTGCTTCTGTCGTTTCTACAGAAGTCAGTGGGTTTGGGATTGTGACCCCTCAGTAAGTGATCTCTATGCCTCTAACAGCTTTTTCTAAGATGTGTAAGATGCCTGCATAATGAGTGATAATGGAGCAGAAGTACCACAGAAATACCACAGTTAATGCAGTGAACCAACATCCTACTTCAGCATGGGAAGAAAAAAACTAAAACTGACAGAATAAATCAGATTTGTACAAGCATGAATAGCCATTTAACTCTCTTATAATATAGGTAAGAGATATGAATATGTAATGTATCTGCAGCTTCCCCGAAAAGGTTATTCTTCCATACAATTATATTAGTACATTGTTTTCTTCTATCAGCTTTTATTTTCTGGAATCAAAGACGACAGTTCTAAAATATTCAGATTAATAATACAGGATGCATTGCCATAAAGTATGCAGTTTATTCTGCTTTTATTTTATTTAAGTTTCTATTAGCTAAGACTATAGGATATATTCTGTTTAGAGAATATATTCAAAGTTTAAGGGAAATTTGTCTGCAAAATCAGTTTAGATCCTCTGCATGAAGACTGGAGCAGACACAAGAAGGTCACACAGAAAAATCTGGTTTCTGAGTTGTGTGCAAATGGTTTCCAAGAGGCCTTACCAGCTGGAAGAGAATGAACAGACAAGGAATGGACCAGACCAATTCCCTTTATTCATCATGGAAAAATCAGAGATTGATAAAACACTTTGTTTGGAAGGGAACTTAAAGGACACCTAACTCCAACTCTCCTGGGACACCTTCCACTAGATCACATTGGTCAAAACCCCATCCAGCCTGACCCTGAACACTTCCAGTGATGGGGCAGCCACATCTCTGGGCAACCTGTGCCAGGGCCTTACCACTGTCACAATAAAGAATTTCTGCCTAATATTCAATCTAAACCTACTCTTTCACTTTGAAACCACTCCCCCTTGTCCCATCACTACATGCCCTTGACAAAAGTCCCTCTCCAGCTCTCTTGTAGGCCCCTTCAGGTATCAGAAGGCTGTCCTAAGGTTTCCCCAGAGACTTCTCTCCTCCAGGCTTAACAACCTCTAACTCACAACCTGTCATGACAGCAGATGTGCTCCAGCCCCTTCTGATTATCTTCTTGGCCTTTGGATTAGGTCCAGCAGATCCATGTCCTTCTAGTGTTGGAGACCCCAGAGCAGTGCACACTAACATAAAAAGATGTATTTCGTTTGTGCAATGCAACAATAAATATAGATAAAACGTGGGCTTCCTAGTGTGAAATATCTACATATATATTTTTCCATTTGTGTACTTTTCCCTGACAAATAACTTAAAGCAGCATTTTAAGGAATTCACAGGATTTTGCTACATATCTTGGAAACCATCTTCCTAGCATATATTAGCAATTTTTTGAAATCTTAATTTGTAAACATCTCAGACACCTGCTTTCATGATGATGAGTATGAGCACAATTTTGAAAAAGTATATGTGAAGTGACTTTTATGAGTATTTTCATTCTTTATATGTAGTCTGTACATGAATTGTAGGATGTGATGCCAGCTCACATACGAGGATGCAAATGAAACCTGTAACATACAAACATAGTGTAGTCAACAAAATCCAAAATTTCTGTAAGAAGGATCGATGAAAAATTCCTGAAGATTTTGTCAACTAATGAAGGTTTCTTGACATCCCTGCGAGAGGAGAAGAAAAAGACAGATAATTAACTATTGGCTGTGAAGTAACAATTCATATCTACAGAATTAAGCTTTTCCTTCTAGAATTATCTGTTGCATAATTCCAGACTCAGGGGGATTATAACAGTTAACAAGCACAAATGGGCTGAAAATTTCTCTCAAATCTCTCCTTATGTTGGAGCATAAAGGCTGCTTTTAAAGCAAGAACTTATGTTACTTATATGTTTAAATGTTGTCAAATGACCAAATCCTTTTTAGTGTAAGTAGATTATCTTGGCTCATGATAGTACCTCTATCACTTGTAATCATTCAGATTTACAAGACTGACAGTTAATTTATTTCTATTTACATTTCTCTGGCACATTATCATGTAATTCCCAGACAGGTCTGGATGTTTCTTTCAGTAATGATAAATTTTAACTTTATAACCTACTGTTTATAAGCAGGCACCAGAACATTTATTTTATTGAAAAGGGAAGAGGATTTCGTCCTCATTTTGTCAACATTTCCCATGCTTATACCGAAGCCCCAGATTTCCCATGAAGCCTCATGATTTTATCATGGTACTTAGTCCTTTCTGAAATAAGAAAGTATGATATCTCATGAATGCATTTCCCCCATCCTATCAATCAGCTGTGCTTCCTGATTATATAGTCAGTGCTTTCTTTCACACTTTTAATTAAGTAGTCATTAATTCTCTAATTCTACTCTGTTCTTAATTTTGGGTTTTATCCAGAAAGGCACTTAAACATGGGCTTATTTGCCTGACTTCAGTGAAACTACCTATGTATAACTACACTAGTTATGTCCTTGCTGGAACAGGACCTTCTGGTTATAAGCCTTCATTTTTAAGCCTGCTACAATTATGAATAATTTATCTCTTTTAATTTATCATTCACTTCTGGGACTCTAAATATGTAAAATACTTCACAGACTCCTGTCTCTTTGAGAATAAACATAGGTTGCTTCTCCTTTTTTAGAATACATGGATTTATTGGCTAGACAAAACAAATACAAAGTGTCATTTTCATTGAATTATTTAATAAAGGCATAAATAAATGAAAGGAAACATTTTTCTTTGATCATCAAGCAGATATGCAGCTCAAGAGACTAGAAACAGCCAAGCATAGATGTGAGTATGACACATGATGTACTGACAGCAATTCATTATCATCTCAATAGCATCTTTGTTACCATCTTAACTGTGTGGCACAAATTCGAAGAAAGTTGAAGGCCTTTACCCAGTTTGTAGAGGACATGTCAACATCAAAAATCCACCAAGACAACAGCTGTTCATTTCAGGAGACAGTCCAAGAGCTTAATGTTCCACTTTTCTATTCATTGCTTCTGAGAGCAGCCAACAACTATAAATGGGGGGAAAGAGAGAAGGAAGAAAACAGCAGTAGGTAATATTTACTTGTTTAATCCTTAATCAGAAACTCATTGAGGATACTTCTAAAATTTCCTATCTGAATTTATCTTTGATTGAAAAAGAAAAAAACCTTATCTTTCCTTTTTTCTCGTCAAGAAAGGGGATGTGCCTTACTCTTAACAGTCTGCAAACAATGCATCCTGCAGAGGACATATAAGTTAGATTCTAAACAAGTGTTTTAGACACTCACGTGCTGTAATTCTCATAGAGAAGAAATGCTATATTTAAATATTTAGCCTTCCTTTTATGCATACAGAATAGATTAGAGTCATTAAAGATTCTGCTCTCTTTTTAGGCTTCAAGGTTGTGTTTGGAGAACATTTTGTGAAAAGAATGCGCCCAGAGATCATGATTGGTAACTGCAATTCTAAAAGGCCAGGTTTTTAATCCCTCATTCCTTTGTGCAGTGTTTGAAGCCTATATAAAATCTTCTAGAAACTAATGCTGACCTGCCCAGAACATTTCAGTTACGGTGATAGAGGCGCTTTGAAATGTCATTGCTGAGCAAGGATGATTGAAGCCCCAGACATAACAATTAGTTTACTTTGGGGAGATTTTCTGTCTTATTTGAACTTCAGGGGGGATTCACCACCCATGCAAACTGCTGACTCAGAGGAACATTTACAGTGACAGAAGATTCACTGAGGTCTGACTGATTTCCATGAGAATAAGAAAAACCATGCATTAACGCACAGTCCAGAATTCAGTACTTGTCACACAGATGAATTTGATATCCTTTGTCAACTACTGCACAGATACAATGTGTTTTAATTTTTGTAGGTCTTACATTCCTATAAAATCATGTGCTACAGAGACAGATTGAGTTTAACCTATCCCCAAAGATGTTGGGCACATAGTGTGATATGTGTCAACAGTTAAATTCAGGCTTATGCATTCCAGCAACAAAATAGGCCCACTGGCCTTCCCTCCTTTCTACTTCTTAAATAATCAATTAATTTTCTTTATTTATATATTTCTTTCTCAAATAAATACTGCAAAATTCTCAAACAAGTACCTGATCATGTCCTCTGGTGAATTATCTGTAAATTGCTTACATATTAATGTGCTTTGTAGACTAGTAAAATGATGGGAGGAATTTATCTTAGTATAAAGAATTCTGATTTATTTTATTTATTTATTTACAGTTGAATGTTATCTCTAGATCCCATTCTCAAACTCACAAAAACATCAATCTAGCAATTAATTATTAAATATTTAACAAAACTTATTAAATCACGTAATGCATTTGTACTCCAAATTAAGCATGTTTCTAGACTGTTTCTGCTGCAACAAAGGGAAAAAAAGGCTATCCTTCAATTCTTTAAGTCTATTTATAAGAGGAGGCTAAATAATGTAAATATAATAAAATGATGATGCAGAGTCAGAAACTATTAACTTCCACTACTCCTGTCTCCAAGGACAGTGAGCTAGTATTCAAAGTTATGACCATGCAATTTTAATTGAAAACCTACTGGATACACTTCTTTAATTTCCTATAAGTACAATTAAAATTACATAATTTTAGATACATGCAAGGCTAATTTCATAAGAAAGCAATGTCTATTCAAGGCCATTTGAAATTTAAAATAATTTCAACTAGTCTCTCAAAAGAAGTTGTCAGGGGGGACAGTGTTGTTACTGAATTACATTTTTCACATGGTTTTAGAGCTCCCACACCATACAGAAACGGCTTAGTCTTTGTTACATTCATTATGTTGGTAAATCAGCTTCTTAGATATAGACATGAAGTTTTCAGCACTTGGTGAAGATAAAGATTTCAGCCTGGGCTTGGTTGCTGGACCTATAACATCAAAAAAGTTAATACATATAGAATGTATGAGGTGGGATTTATTTCCCCTGAAAGTCTATTTGTATAACTCCTGTAAAAGATAATCTAAGAATTTGGGAAATGTCCTTTTATTAGACAGTTTGTGAAGGCATAAACTCTGTCTTGGGGAGATATCAGCTTATTGTAACTTCTATTTCAATTTATTATAAATTAGTTTGTGAACAAACAGCATTCTGAAGATTAAGCACCTGTTATACTTTTTAAGATATCAAAAATACTATGAAAATTCTTTGAAAATTTACTGTTCTTGCTGAGTAATTCTCATAAGAGAAAGCCAAAATTTTTGGGAGGTATTTAAGACTGCGCTTGGCTGTGTACTTTTTCTCCTTTCTGCATTTGCTCAGCTGGTAATTGGTACAGGCACTGCTCCCATAATCAGTTTGGAAATTACTCAGAATTCAAAGATCTCTCTGATTTAGTTCAGCAGGGAAAAGTTAAAGGGTTGCAGCTGATGGCAGCAGCTATATCTAAAAGAAAGACAGTGGGAAAGAACTGCATATTCTTCCTTCACCTCTCTTTTTTGTCTAGCCAAATAGTGCTAAAAAGAGATGGAGAAAGCGACCTTTCTTATGCAGATTCCAACTATCATGACAGCTTAAGTGAATTAGTGACTAGTGGACTTCTGTTATGTTGTTTTAAACATGTTAGTTTATACAGTGATCAGCTAGTTAAAAACAGCTTCCTTTTTTTCTCTACACCTCACAGATACGAATACTATGTCTCAAGTATCTTACAGCAAAGCTATTTTCCCAAGTATGATTCTATCTTCTGCTACACCTAAATTTAAAGCCTTCAAAGAGATAAAGCTTTTTCACTTAAACCCTATTTTTAAGTATTAGAAAAAGTGTATCTTACTGATTTACTACTGATATATGGCATAAATTATTTGTTTTCCTATTAGGACTGTTTTATTCTAATTCACGGCTCAAGACTTGCTCAGCATTAAAACAACAAAATCAGCTCCATTAAAAGTCTGGATTATCTTTAAATCAGTATGCTGAATCAATAGGAAAAACATAAACTCATCTAAAGAAAGAAATATGGAATTACATTAAACAGAAGTGGAATTTTCCAACTTGATTTCAAAATGAAAAAGCATGGCTGAAAACACTTTTGATGGTTACTTAGAGTTTGCTGAAACCTTTTCAGATTCACAAGTGTCCTCACCTTCCAGCTAAAAAGAAATCAATTACCACTCTTTTTGAAATCAAGCAGAAACCTTGCTGTCTTTAGCAAGAAAATAATTAATTATACCTTTCTGTATCATTTAAAGGCTTTCCCACACTATCCATGCAGCCTTTGAATAAATTGAGTAAAATCTCTTAATGTTTAGAAGTGATGAATGCTTTTCTTCTTCAAATTCCATGAACTATTATATATAAATGATAAAAAGTTAATGAACATTAAAAATGGGAAAATGTGGACAAAATAAATATATGAACAATTTATATCTGAAAAGAAAACTTTTCTTTTACGAATTATTAAACAAAAATAGTTTTGGAATCTCATTCGTTTATTCTACAGGGTTGGGGTTTTTTGGTGTTTTGACTAATTTCAACAAAGATGAATAATCACGTTATTCTTTTACTCCATACTTTTACATTACAGTCATTTAGAGATGAGGCTAAACGAAAAGGCAGAACACTTATCTTGAATTGGTAATTTATGAGATTATATCAGGTGCCAGAGAAGAGCATATTGAATAACTGCAACATCGTGTAAACAATTATATCATCAAAATAGATGTGAATTGACCAGGTGGATCTGACCCCATTTCCTCCTCTAGAAGGTAGGTAGGATTTCAATGAGAGAACAGTTCATTTTTTCTCCTGAAAGAAAGCATGAAGTGATTATTTTACGCTTACTATTCAGAAAACACTTTTGTATCAAAAACTTTCTCTGTAAAAAGTGTGGCTAAGCATGGGCACTTTTTCCATCTCTATTCAAGTTTCATTCTCTTACTGTCACTTCCTCTCTCACTCCTGCTTGGGCCAGTTAATTCCCTTGAATGTAATTTGTTCCTGAGTTTCATTAAAAAGTACTGGTGTGAACCAAGAACTTGGCATGCAATAAGCATTTTTCTGCATCTGTCATAATTTTATGCCCACCTGAACTAATATGATTATTTCACCTTTAAAATTTTTCATGTTAAATGGATAATTCATATCCTCAGTTCATTTTTCCTAATATATAGCAGTAAAATATACGTAAATTGTCCTGATATTAGGAGTGTTGAATATTCAGAAAACCTCTTGATTACATCTTTCATGTGCCTGGGTAAAATTTTTTTTTCTACCATGCTTATTGTGAATTGTTATTTTCTTCATCAAAATTAGGTAAGTTGAGAGTGATATAATATTAACAGAAAAATGTATTTTAAAAGTGTAAACTTTATTTAGGCTCTTAAATCACCCAAGTTAGAGAAGTTTAAGATATAAACATAAAAATAACGTCTAGAAAAGAGAATTAATTTATTTGGAAGCTAATTCTACAATAGAATTTCATGCTTGAAACGAAGAAGACATAAATTGCGTAATCGATTTGTCTCAAGCTGGACTAGCAAAGAAGAATTTCGTATCTTGGATTTATAGGGTTTTTTTATCAGTCTCAGAACACTCTATGATCAGAGGGAAGCATTAATTTAATAGCAAGGAAACAGCAGAGGAGAAGCATGGAAAAATAAGAAATACAAAAAGTTACATATTCCAGTGAAGGCCTGAGAGGATGCAGTGTTAGAATATTAGAGAAAATACTAATTTCAGAAGTAGTTTGATTAATTCCTCTGAAACTGTGTTTTCTATTAAATATGAAACTGCCTGAAACATGAAACCACTTCTGACCACACAAATCGATATGTATGAATGCCTACTGAGCTCTAGAGAGCATCATAAAAGTTAGGATATAATAATACTGAATAATAATGGGCATTACCTTTCAGGTATTCTTTATATTAACATTTGCCACTCATACAATTTCTAATAATGCACAAAAGTAATTCTCATACTAATTACGCTTTTAAACACAAAACCTTAGCCAGTAACCTTAAATAAGAAAATAAAAATTGATAAATGTATGCTAAAGTTCATCTCAGAATTATAAAAAATGGGAAGTCATTTGGAGACTAAAGTACAAAAATAGTGTGGAGGGGAGAAGTCAGGTTTTAACTGGTTGTACATACTAGCCTAAATGACTTCTTGACTCTAAATTTTTGAGTCTACATTTGATTTACTATTACTCTAAGTAAACAAAGTTTTCTGATTTCATAAAAATAGTGGAATCTTTATTTTCACTCCCTTACAAGTGAATGGAAAGGAAAGAAGGAAGTCAAACACAAGGCAACAAAAATAGATCAATCAAAACATGAGCAATTTAGGTTTTAAAATTCAAGAGCTCAATAAAACATGTTTGTTAGAAAAGACACATTTTGCATGGCAGGTTGCAGTCTTCAGCCTTGTACATCTAGTCTCTGCAAAAAAGACCCCAAAACATTCATTCTGCAGAATATCTTGCACAATATAATTGGTGTTTAAAATTTCTTCAACTTAAGGTACGAAAGCATTCTTAAGACCTTGCACATGTTGATTGTCATCCTGATTCCAGGCCCAACCATTACAGAAAAAAGGATCACAGTAAGGAGCAAAATTACTCTGCTCCCCCCACCCATAAAAGATTAAGATTAGTACAGAATAGTATTTTCCTACTCTTTTTAGTGTCATTAGCTGAAATTTCTGACAGCTATAATTCTATTTTGTCCCTGGGGATTATTTGGCCTACAGAAACAAGGTATTTTTTTCTTTACGACTCCCATTACATGTTCTAATGAAACCATCAGACTAGTCACAGGATGGCCTGAGCTCGAAATATTAAAAGGGAGTTCAATGAAGTTTCCTTAGAGGTTTAAAAATCATAACATTCAAAAAATATATTAAAAAAGTAACTTACCAAATAGCATTATTTAAAAATTATATTGTTTACAATTAAATGTTTCATAAGCCACTTGTTAAAGTGACACTTAAAGAGATTTAATAGTCAAGTGTGGGTATTACATTCACTGAAGTTTGGGGTGAAAGAAATTTTAAAAAATAAATAATTACTTATATCATGTAGAAAATTCTTTTATGGAATTGACTATACACAAATGTGCATTCTTTCAAAATAAACAAAAAATGGCATTTCCTTTCAAAAACAGAGTTTTTAAATACTATGACTGAATCAATACAAGTCATTTGTCCTTCAAAGATTCAAACCTGTTCAGATTTTGCTTCAACAAAATTATGGATGGACATATATTTTCAAATCTCCATCCAGACAAGGAGAAATCCTGACTACCAACTTCTATGTATGGCTCAATGCATTTCTGGGCTGGGAGTGCCCATGGCCAGCTCATGTCCAGCTCTCACCCCCAGCACCCCCAAGTCCTTCTGGGCAGGGCTGCTCTCGATCTGTTCATGCCCAGCCTGGGCTGGCACCAAGGGCTGCCCTGACCCAGGTGCAGCACCAGCACTTGGCCCTGTTAGACCTCATGATGTTCCCATGGGCGAGTTCTCCAGCTTGTTCAGGGCCCTCTGGACTGCATCCTATCCTTCAGGAGTGTCCACTGCACCACCCAGTTTGCTGTCATCTGCAAACGTACTGAGTGTGGACTCAATCTCATCATCTGTGTCATTAATGAAGACACTAATAAGAATTTGTCCCAATTCAGATCCCCCCTGAGGGTTGCCATTTGTCACAAGACCCATCAGAACACCGTCACTGAGCTTCTGGATGTGACTGTCTAGTCAATTCCTCATCCACTGAACAATCCAGCTGTCAAATCCTTCCTTCTTCAAGTTAGAGAGGATGTTGTGTAGGACAGTGTAGAAGACCTTACAGGAGCCTATAGCCCTTCCCTTGTTCACTGATGTAGTCATTCCATCATAGAAGACTGCTAGTTTGTTTAGGCAGGCCTTCACTTTGCTGAAGCCATGCTGACTGTCCCAAATCGCCTCCCTCTTCTCCATGTGCTTTGGTACAGTTTCTAGGAGGATCTGT